>VMDO01035569.1:0-15940 GCA_007922755.1 Pedetes capensis | reverse complement strand
GTGTTTTCCAGCATCCTAAAAGCATTAAGAGAGATACTTTGCCACCTTCCTAAGAAGGTGCTAAATATGTCTGAGATATGACTCACTCCTCTGGGTGGAAGCAAGCCTTAGTAGGAGGGGAAAATTTCCAAGCATCTCCCAGGCTGTATGAAAGGCAGAAAGTTTTATGAATACTCATTCATTTTTTTGTTCATTTATTAACCTGATGGGTATTTATTGAATGTTCCTTTCTGTACCGGTTGCTGTGCTAGGTAGGCGTCTATGGAAGACTTCCTCTCTGCTGCAGAGAGTATTTCTGATATTCAGAGAGTTTCATGGTGGAGTGATGGGGAAGCCAGAGGAGTTCTGTGAGCCTGATGCAGAGATTGTCATGTGTGGGTGGTAAGATGGTTGATGGAAAGCGAAGGAAAGAGAAGAATTTGAGCACATTACTTCAAGATATTGCTGCCCTGTGCAGTTAAGCATGTCATGAGCCTTAACACTAGGTGTTCCCAATTCTATGTAAATTTACCTCTTTATATTTCTCTTAAGAAAATGGAAGAATTGCCGGGCGTGGTGGCGCATGCCTGTAATCCCAGCGGCTCGGGAGGTGGAGGCAGGAGGATCACAACTTCGAGACCAGAGGCAGTCTGTGTAACTTAGAGAGACCCTGTCTCAAAAAAGTAAAAAATGGGCTGAGGGTGCAGCTCAGTGGTCCAGCACTTGCAGAGCATGCAGGTGTGAGGCCCTGGGTTCAACCCCCAGTACCGCAAAAAAAAAAAAAAAAAAAAAAAAAAAAAAAAAAAAAAAAAAAAAAAAAAAAAAAAAAAAAAAAAAAAAAAAAAAAAAAAAGGAGAGAAAAAAAAGAAAATGGAAGAATTATTTATAATCTTCTTTTTAAAAAAGGAGAAAAATATAACTGCCTTATAGTGTTTTATTAAAGTAATATGGTACATTTATGAGTTAGAATTCTCTGTAGTCATTAAAATCATGTTGCTAAAGAATATTTAATGTCTTGAGGATATGCTTATCATATACTAAATGGAAAAAAGCTATGAAGCAGTGTGATCTCAATTTGTTAATGCTACCTTCTCAATTTGACCCACCGTGGCTACCGTAATGACATCCATAGCTACCTCACAACCTCCATTCCTGCACTCCCAGTCCTTTTACTTGGCTCTGCTCTTTATCTTTCTGTAGTATCCACAGCTTCTAAGATGCTATCAAATTTACTTATATGTAGTATTTCTTACTATCTTTTTATCTGGATGGAATATACATTATAGGAGGGCAGAGATTTTATCTATTTTCTTCACTGAGCTGCCCCTCCACAGCCTAGAACAATGTCTGATACATAGTAGATCCTAATAAAGATTGTATTTGCTGAATAAAAAAATGAATAAAATGTGATCGATGCAGTCACTTTTTAACTTTTCTGAATTTTCCATGCTTTCTGTAATAAACATGGGCTACCTCTGTAATTGGGGCTGAGGTTTAGCTCGGTTGGTAGAATGCTGTTCTCTGCTCTCTGAGTTCCTGAGTTCCATCCCTAGCACCGCAAAAATGGGAGAAGGACCTGGCAACCCACTCCCAAAGTAATCCCGAAACTACCAGCCATTGAAACCCCCATGAATAGCAGAGAAGCAGTGACATAGTGCCAGGCATGGCACAATGTCGAGGAGAGTGTCATTCTATTGTACACAGAATCACTATGAGTCGAATTCGACTTGATGGCAGCTAACAACAACCTCTGTAATTAGGGGGAAAAATATTAATAGGAAGTCCAATTGAAGAGAGCAGAATGAAGGCCTTCTAGTTGTAGGTGGAGAACATTGTCTAGAGAGCTCTGAGGGCCTACAGGTTCAGCTGTGGGTCCTGGACTTGGCTAACTGCTGGGCTTTGAGTCTGTCCTTGCTTTAACCACTTGCCATCTCCTTTCTCTCTTTCCTGTGCTGGTCAGGCTTGTCCCTTGACTCATCTTCTTACAGTAAAGCTGGGCGTGCTAGGACTGCTTCCAAGTCTTGCTTCCTACATTGTGGTTTTCCTGGTTACCATTTCAATATCTATGTTTTCTTCAAAGGCCAGTTTAAGTCCTGCTCTCTTTTTAGGGTGTTCTCTGGCAACTCTGGGCTCGTCCTCCATCGCGTTGTGCCAAGCCCCATCGCGTTGTAGAGATCAGAGCCTCAGGGCAGCCATGTTGGCCGCCACCATTAGCCAAAGAGGCCAAATGCTCCCGCTGCTGAGAGCCCAGCAGAATCCAGCTTAATCTATTTCAAGAGAGGAACCATAGAAATACTTTAAGCACATATGGTCTCCTTGGTTCACGTGCTATCTTTTTTTTGCAAGTAAATGACAAGCTGTTTGAGAAAAAGGTTTCTATTTTCTGCTTTCCTTATCTTCAGGAGTGCAGAAGCATTCTGCTGTAAAAGTTGATACCACATACTTGTTAGTTGGTTGATCCTTGGTTTGCCATATGTAAAATAAATGTTGTTTCTGAAGCTTCAGCGGTGGCACAAGAATAATATAGGGCAGTGATCTGAGTGCCTTAGAAGGCATTATATATGTATGCCCATATATATTTAATGACATTTTCTTATTAATATTTTAAATACCAATAAACTAAAGTGACATGTCCAGGATATAACTTGGTTATAGTAACCTTCTTCTGTTAAAATTGCACACTTTTATTCGGAGGTTCAGATTGATTTTTAGGAAGCAAGATATTATAGAACAGGTTATTCAATTTCAATCATGCACATGGAGATTCTACAGTTTATATGGTAGTGCAGCAGGCAGTGAAGGGAATTGTAGATGTCAGCAAAAAATGGCCCATATGCTCTGGGGAGGTGGATTATGAATGCAGAATCTGTACCCAAGATAAGTAGGAAAGGGTATTTAGAAGAAGAGATTACAGGTGACCTAGGGACCTAGGGACCATGCACAGAGCAGGGGGCGTAGTGTCCAACACAAAATCCATGACAACATTAGTAGGTGTTGTTATTGTTGTTAGGTGCTATCGATTCGGTATCCGACTCATAGCGACCCTCATAGGGTTTTCAATGGTTGTTTCAGGATTGCCTCGGTAGTGGATTGCCAGGTCCTTCTCCCATTTTTGTGGTGCTGGGAATTGAACTCTGGACCTCAGAGACTGCAGGGCAGCGCTCTACCCACTGACCTAAATCCCAGCCCATTAGTAGGTGGGGGATGGTAAATGTATGGGGAATAAAGAATTCTATATGGGAGTGACAAAATCAAAAAGAGGTAGGAGGAGGCTTGGTGAGGGACACTGTGGTGGTTCTGGGCAGGACCGCAGGGAGCATGCAGGTGAGGGGCGGGAGATGAAGCTGGACAGTGGGTCCCGATTTTCAACCTGGGACAAGAAGCTCTGTTTTCAGTCTCCCACGGGATGTTTTGATATTCTGTAGCATTCTCAGTGGGGTTTGAGAGGAAAGTTTTACAGCTGTTATTTGGTTTGATAAAGAATAACTATATACTTTCAGTGTTTTTTGTATTTATTATAGTGAGGCTACACAAAATCAGGGAGAAAATTGTTTTCCCCCAGAAATAGGCTTTTTTTTTTCTTTTTTCCAGTGCATATCCACTGGGTTGGAATCAAGGTTACATTTGCACATATACTCAAACTAGTATTGGGAAAATGGAGGTAAATTTTCAGTGGTGAATGGTTATTTGCTCAAAGCCATATAGTAAATCATCAAAATACTTTTGAATAGAATCCATGCATCTGGATTCTAAGAAGCCTGCAATGGCTGAGACTGTGGGGTGGTTTTCAGAATGTTATCAATAGAATCACTATTGTGTCTGTGCTCTGATTTTAGTGCTATTCTAGCCTATTGCTTTGTGCAGAAGTTGTTTTCATAGTCAATAAGTAGTCATCTATAACAGCTTTTTAAATCTAAAAAACCCCTAAGCATTTTGGAGAGAAATCTAAACTGTGAGCACTGGAAATTCCTAAATTATTTTTATATTGTTTTAAGAGTTTTCATAGTGTTTCAAGAAGGTATTCCTATCCTAGGTGATTTATATCATTTTCCTGCTTAAAGTAGATTAACAGTTTAGAAGTATGCAGGTAAGACTGGATTTGAGTTTACTTATGGAGTAATCAATTACTGAAGTTTTTTTCTATTGCTTAAAGACTTAACTTATTCTTTCCTTTAGTTTTTTAATTCTAAAATATATTCAGGAAAATTAATTGAGGACTCATGTCAAATGTTTACCTGTATTTGTAAAACTGTGTGTGATTTATGTGTGCGCACACATGCGACGGTGGTCAGGGGTCAATGAATGGACCTTTGTAAATAGAGAAACAAACTAAGGAATCATTGCCTTCAAAATGCATCCCTGAGGTGACTTTGTGTGTTACATAATTTTTCTTTTTCTTTTTTTTTTCATTTCATTTCTTTTCCTTTCCTTTCCTTTTCCTTTTTAAAAAAATTTTTACAGTACTGATGGGGGTTGAACACAGGACCTCAAGCTAAGCAAGTGCTCTCCTGCTGCTGAGCTGTACCCTCAGCCCTATTTTACAGTTTTTATTTTGAAACAGGGTCTTATTTAATTTGAACAGGCTGCCTCTGGCCTTACATTCTTGATCTTCCCGCCTCAGCCTTGATCTTCCTGCCTCAGCCTCCCAAATTACTGGGATTACAGGTGTGTGCTATAGCACCTCGTTTATGTTCCATAGTTTAAAAAGAAATAGTGAAGACTGGACACAATGGCACATGCCTGTAATCCCAGTGACTTGGTGGGCAGAGGCAGGAGGATCACAGGTTTGAGACCAGAGGCAGCCTGTGTAACTTACTGAGACCCTGTCTCAAGATGAAAAGTTTAAAAAATGGTCTGGGCATGCAGCCCAGTGGTAGAACACTTGCAAAGTATGTGCAAGGACCTGGGTTCAACCCCCAAGTACTGCAGAGAGTGGGTGGGGAGAAATAGTGATGTTACGATGTTATACATGATTTTAATCTATAGCTTATATCACACTGGCATCTGATCCCATGTGATCTCAGAAGCAAAGCAGGTCCAGCCTGGTTAGTATTTGGATGGGAGACTGCCTGTGAATACCAGGTGCTGTAGGCTTAGGAGAAAGACCTGGCATCCCACTCCTGAAACAAGCAACCATCAAAAACCCTATGAATAGCAGAAGCACTGACATAGTGCCGGGCATTGCACAAGTGTTGGGGAATGTTTTGTTCTATGATACCAAGGGTTGTGCTGGGTTGGACCTAACTTGATGGCACCTAACAGCATATGCTGATCAGGTTTTTACTTTCCTAATGCATCTCCAGCTTCATCTTCTACTATTTAAATTTTTGGATTGCCTTCAGTTCAACTTTACCATCCTCATTTTCAGAGGAATCGTGATCTGTGCTTTAATTATATTTCCTTTTAAAATATTTAGTTGGAGGAAATCCCATGATCATTCATAGAGCTGACTACTTTTTTCACATGCTTTATCAAATTTTTGAATTCTCATCAACATTTAACATTCCCATAATGAAAATATATGGATGGTATAATATATCCATTCCGTTCTCTGTGCTGTAAGTTACAGTGATTTATAGCCTATGATTTTCACATTTCTGTTTGATGAAGCATCAAATGATCTTTTCAGCTCTTTGAGATATTCCTCATTTGAGAGAGAGACCTTAGGCTTTGAGTTTCAAATGCCTCTTCCTTCCTGTCATTTTGTGGTCACGTTGCATGAAGGGCCTCGACCTCCTGATACATCGATCAGCTGTGGTTCAAAGGCGATGTCACAGTAGTAATGCTCTCATTCCCATTCATTATTGTTCTTTCCTTAACAGTTAAAGCACTTCACAAGTTATGTATGAAGATGGATTAGAAACTCTGGTTTGAGGAGAAAATGTTAAACATCTTGGATAAAGTAGCTAGCTAGAACAGAAGAAGTAGAAGGGATGATTTTTTTTTTTCATGGTCTTTGGGACAAGTTATTTAATTTCTCTAGAGCTCTGTTCCCTTAGGTGTAAGGTGAGGACAATGGATGGGATACTTTGGATTCCCCCAGCAGTAAGGTTCCAGGGTTGGACTGCTAAGTCCAGTAAGCTGGGTTTTAGTGCTACAGAGGAACCCTCAATACCCACTCCTCCTCCTCCAGCATGCACAGCTCGATGAGCTTTGGGAAGGCAGCAGGCACCTCCTTGTGCTCAGTGTTTCAGACAAACCAAGGGAAGGATCTTGAAGGCCACCTGGAGTTAAACTAGGCAAACAACTTGAGATGACTCCAGAAGGAGTGAAAATGACCTAAACATGGCTGCCATTTAAGAGCCATCATGAAAAATATCTGAGAGGATGAGGAATCTTCATTGGGAAGGGTGAAAGTTGGGGAAACAAGTCTGGGAAACTCCATCAAGGATGTGGTTAGGTGAGTATGGGCCCATGCACCCTGCCCAGGGAGGTGACACCATGGAGAAGTCAAAATCTTAGGTTTAAATGGGTAGATGTTGAGCTTTTTCTATCTGTTGTTGTTGTTGTTAGGTGCCATCGAGTCGTGTCTGACTCATAGAGACCCTCACAGGGTTTTCAATGGCAGATTGTTTTCGGGATTGCCTTGGGAGTGGGTTGCCACGTCCTTCTCCCATTTTGGCAGTGCTGGGAATCGAACTTGGGACCTCAGAGACTGTAGAGTGGCACTCTGCCATCTGAGCTAAATCCTAGCCCCTTTTCTACCTGTTGTTGTTGTTGTTAGGTGCTGTGGAATTGAGTCTGACTCATAGCGACCCTCATAGGGTTTTTAATGGCTGTTTGTTTCGGGATTGCCTAGGGAGTGGGTTGCCACATCCTTCTCCCATTTTTGTAGTGCTGGGAATCGAACCTGGAACCTCAGAGACTGCAGCGCAGCGCTCTACCAAACTGAGCTAAATCCCAACCCCCTTTCTACCTAGGAGATGTTTATTATTCCAAAAGTAACCAACACATACCTTTACCTAATGTATTAAGACAGAGTAGTGGGGAAAATCCATGTCTTTTGTGCAACTAACAGGGGAGAGGACCCCCATCCTCCTAGGCTACAAGTTCACCCTTGGTTCTGATGTCAGAAACTAAATCTGTGCTGGGTGGGCTGTGGCTTTGTGCCTGGGGTTGCAAGTCAGTGAAGAACTGGCTCCCCATGACTCAGTGTCAGGAAGAGGCCTGGTGAGTCAGACTCAGTCACGAGGATTTCAACACAGGCCGTGAATAAAGAGCATTCATCCCATTAGATGGCCACTTACTGCCTGAGTACCTTGAGACAACTGTCTTCTCTTCTTCCTCCCTTCTCGGTTTTGACACTTGCATGTTACCTTAGGAGGCAAACTGTTTATAAATAGACATTTTATAACTATTTAAAATACTGTATTAAAAGCATGGGAGAGCTATGGATTTTTATCATTAGTGAATACTTTTATAAACAAATTTGTCCTTTGTGTCTTTAAATCCCCAGATTTATCCGTGGAAGTGGCTTGAAGCTGAGTAAAAATGCTGCGTCTTTATCCAGTAATCTTGTAAAACTAGTAATATCCTCATTCTATTTTTAGACTTACAGCTTTGAAAAACGTTTGCAGTATAAAATGTGAAGTCTGAGGAATGTTTGGGGAGGGTATATCAATATTAAGAGATAATGGGAACAAAATAGCTCCTTTTCCAAGGGCCTAGCCTGAGCCATTGTGCAGGTATCTGGCAGGGGCAGAGGGTGTCCTGGCCGGAGATTTGCCCCTGCCAGCTGGGAGTCACCCCTTGGCTGTTAGGACAATGTCATTTCTAGTTTTGTATAAAAAGTAACATTTGTCTGTTGTTTTAAAACTGCCAGTGCCTGTTTCAAGCCCAGATCCAAAGGTTATTTTGGGACCATATCAGACATTAAGTGGAAAGAATTGTGGTATTCATAAGGCGGAGGAGAAGGAGCGGGAGAGGGAGGAGAGGGAGGAGGAGGAGGAGGAGGAGGAGGAAGAAGACTTTTAACCCCTCTTCATACCTTTGTCCAATGTTCCCACAGTAGAAGCTTGAGGAAGAGCTTCTGTCCCTGGCCACACATGCCTGGCCTGGCAGTAAGGACTTTGCAGCCTATGGCAGCCCAATGCTGTACCATTTGGAAGGGAGCCCAACCTAGGAACGCCTCATCTGAGGGAGAAAGGAAAGTTAGGGTGTTTAGTCACGGACTGTTTTAAATTTGAGATTTGCTTTGAATGTATTTATTTGTAGCCAGCGATCTTCAATAAGTTCCGTTTACAGATTTTTTGCGGGGAGGGGAAGTTAAAGGAAAAGTAACCACCCAAAGAAAACAGTTTTTATGGCATTTTATCCTTAAATCATAGTAGAAGATAAACTTGAGATATGGTAGGTTCAGGCCTGGTGCTAAGTCATGGAAGATGGCAAAATCTGTCTTCAGCACTGTAGTTATCTTCTTGCATGTTGCATGGGAACATTTCCCCCTACGGTCTGGAGGATTTGTGGCATGGTAGAGGCAGTGATCGTGAGTAATAAGAGCAGAACAGATGCACAGACAGAGAGCACCCCACCTTGTTCTTTGCATCCCCTCCCAAGCATCTGTAGAACTGGCAATTTCCTTTTCACCTTGTTTTCCTTTCATCATCGCAGATGTGTGCAACACTGTAGGCAGATTCTCGTGTTTCTGCCTCGGAGAGAGCCAAGTTCTCTCTTGGGAGTGGCTGAGTGGCTGGACCTGTGATGTGGCCTCCTGAATGGGAGGAGAGTTTTGCAGTACAGATAACCCACCTGCAGGTAACCTCACCTTCTCCCTTTGTTCACAGCAGGTGGTCGGGGAGCTCAGTGAAAGAGTTGCAGGTGCTGGCCACTGTTACAGAAGGATGGGAGTGAAACGGACATCTCTCTGGGATATGTTTACTACACACGCTTCAGTGGCCACTTAGACACACCTGCTTCACTTCAGGATGGGAAAGTTTCCTATGAGGAAAGAGGAAATAATAGAAGGAGAGGAGGCTTTCCCATGAATGGGAAATACTATCTGGGAATAATGCACAGTTGTTAACTATTTAGTTTGCCTCCATTATTGGGTGAGCTGGGGTTGAGCTCAGTTGGTAGAGCGCTGCTCTGCTCTCTCTGAAGCCCTGGGTTTGATCCCCAGCAGCACAAAAATGGGAGAAGGACTTGGTGACCCACTCCCAAAACAATCCCCCAACAAACAGCTGTTGAAAACTCTATGAATAGCAGAGAAGCACTGACATAGTGCCAGGCACCGCACTGTGTCTAGGAGTGTTTTGTTCTGTTGTACATAGGGTCGCTATGAATCGGACCCAATTCAATGGCACCTAACAACAACAAAACTTTTTAGTCAGAACATCACTCTACTATTTTAACTTTGATCTTTAAATCAGCACGAATGCTGAGAAAATAAAGCCATGTTGCAATTGTTTGGGTTACTGAATCACAGTAATGAGCTGGAGCTAGGGAAAATGCAAAGAAGGGCAACTTTAAGTAATAGTGGAAAAGGAGTTGCTGCTGCAGGGAAAAATCTAAAAATACCTAACCCCAATCCCAAAGTCATGAAAATTAGAAAGGGGAATGAAGGATTTGGAATACGGGCTTGTTCACCAGATCTTCATATATCAGGATGAAGGGCACTATTTGGGCAAAAGAAGTTTAAGTTACTTTTTACCTGTTGTTATTAGGTGCTGTCAAGTCAGGTCCAACTCATAGCAACCTTCATAGGGTTTTCAGTGGCTAGTTGTTTCGGGGTTGTTTGGGGGAGTGGATTGCCACATCCTTCTCCTGTTTTTGCACTGCTGGGGATTGAACCTGTGTCCTCAGAGAGGGCAGAGCAGCACTCTACCAACTGAGCTAAATCTCAGCCCCTCCGTTTTATATAGAGGTCCAAATTCTGATGAAATACAGCACTGAAGAGGCAGAAGGGCAAGATTTAGTCACAACTTTATGTGTGGATCCACAGCTTCTAGTGGAAGTAGAGATACATCTGACTTTCAAAGAATTTCATGGAGAGAGCTGACCAAATCCTCCTCTGCTAACAGAAAATTCCAGATGCCTATCTCATTATTTTTAGAAGGTTACATGATCATGAAAATAGATAAGGGATAAAGATCCTTCTTTCTCTTACAATCCAGACTACATGTTGCTTATGTTACTCTAAAACTTCTATGTGGCAGTTGTTGTTGTTGTTAGGTGCCATCGAGTGGGTATCTGACTCATAGTGACCCTCATAGGGTTTTCAATGGCTGACTGTTTTGGGATTGCCTTGGGAGTGGATTGCCAGGTCCTTCTCCCATTTTTGTGGTGCTGGGAATTGAACTCAGGACCTCAGAGACTGCAACACAGCATTCTACCAACTGAGCCAAATCCCAGCTGGTATGTGGCAGTACTCGTACTATATTACAGGAGGTTAGAAAAGTCCAGAAATAAGTATGGGCTGTGATGCCGGGCCCCACATGAACAGCGTTTAGATGATTGCATTCTTTAGATCCTAGACGTTTTTTCTTTTCTTTTCTTTTCTTTCTTTCTTTTTTTTTTTTTTTGTAATTTCATTTTATAAACAACTTTCCTTGGTAGTACATGGTGAGTACTTAGGAGGGTTTTGCAGCATTCCACTGAGGCTCTGAGCCAGGTGATAGATAGCAGGAGGGACTTCCCACTCACTGACTCATTTTCACGTGCTCTGGGTAGAGCTTTGGCTGGGTCTCCGGGCCTCACAAGGCCAATGGAATGAGGCTGTCAGCTACCTTCTGCCTCTGGATGGCCTAAGCGAATGGCCCTTTCTCTGCAGAATCAAGTCATCCTAGGAAGTTTTGGGGAGGATCGCCCTATCTGAGAACCTTGTGTTTTCCTGTGGGAAGAAGGGAGTTTGTTGTTCTGGAAAAAGAGCACATTGATGTCGTGGGGCTGGTAATTCTCATCTCCAGGGCCATTGCCTTTGACGTGGGAGGTCACATGAAGGGGGCTCTGATGACATCCCATTAGCTAACCGGGGCTGTTTGTGTGTAAGAGGAGGGCCTTTCGTTTCCTTTAGAACCCCACATGTTTTAGGCATAGTGGGACCAGGAGATTCTGTCTCAGGGTGCAGTCACCCCCCCAAACCAGCTGGCCACAGCCAAGTATTGGGGTTTCCCACAATTTTGAAAGATTGTAATCTTCTGGGGATGTGGAACCGCAGTGTTACAGAAAGATTATGGGGTTGAGCCCTACTCCCGCCTCTAATCAGCAGTCATGGGAGGTTATAATTATCCCCAATTTACAGATGAAGAAATTGAGGCTTATGGAGATGAAGTAATTTGCCTGAGGTTGCACAGATAAGAGCCAGGCCTGTAACTCAAGCTGTCCATGGAGTGCTCAGTTTGGACTCTTAGATCTTCTGAACTCTCTCACTTTTTACATTGTATTTTGTTTTATTTATTTATTTATTTTTGAGACAGGGTCATGCCATGTAGCCGAGGCTTGCCTGGAACTTGCTGTGTACCCCAGGCTGAAGTCAACTCCCAGTCCTTTTGCCTCAGCCTCTTAAATGCTGATGATTACAGGCATTTACCATGATGCCCTGCTCCTTTCTTTTTTGTGTGAAGCAGCTAACGTTTTTTATTCTCTTGGATCCCATGGCAGGATAAATAGTATTTGCCCTTTATAGATATGTGTATGTAATTGTGGATTAGAATGTGAACTCCAGAGCCCAACGCATTGACCAGTCTAAGTCAGGGCCTGGCCACTTGCCAGCTGTGACACTGGACAAGTTACTCAATTCTTCTGTGACTTAATGTCCCCATCTATAGGATAGGGACATTAATAGTACTTGTACCTTGAAGTTGTCAAAATATTAGATGAATTACTACATAGAAAGCAGTTAGAACACAATCAAACATATAATAAGCATTTAATATATGTGAGACATTATTAGTTTTGCCATAATTTACTGCCTTCCCAGACAGTGGGATAGGTGGACACTTTGTGGTTGGCTGGAAGCACAGCTCTCTCACCCTTTGGAGGTGCACTGCTGGAGAATTGTGTGTTTTGGTAGTCAAGGTCAGGACAGTAAACTACCCATAACAGGAAAAACTAAAAGACCTGCTAGTTTTTAACCCACAGTGGGGACAGAGATTAACAGGATATTTGTTCTATACTCTTATGTGCAAAAATTAAAATGATCATTTAAACTGATATCCAGTTTTATTGAAAAATACTTTTATCGTAATTTATAGCATCCTAAAAGATTACATTAAAATATTTTTGGAGTTACTACTAGTCCAGAGATTCAAATTCTGGGAATTCATATGACTGACTGTCTACTCCTAGGGAGCACTAAATTTTTTTGGAAACACAGTTTGTTGTTGCAGAAGGCTTTATAGTTGAGTTTGATTTGGCAATGAGAATTAGTGTTTGGAGTTGGTTCAAAGAGAGTGTAGAGAGCATCCAGGACAGGGGGTAGAGCCGTAGAAAAAGCCTGACATAGTTGGGGCAAAGAAAGAGCTGCTTGGAGTTGAGAGTTACAGGTAAGAAACAACAAGAGGCATAAGCAAAGTGGAGCTGGGTTATAGAATCCTGGGGTTGAATGTGGATCTAATCTAATGGGCATCCATATACCACTGTTGTTGTTAGGTGTCATCAAGTCGGTTGTGACTCATAGTGACTCGTAGTTTTCAGTGGATGATTGTTTCAGGATTGTTTTGGGAGTGGACTTCCACATCCTTCTCCCACTTTTGCAGTGTATACCTGCTTTCTGAGAGGTACTTGATAAATTTTCCCCAAATATATACATCCCTCTAAAAGTACATCAAACATTAAGTGACAAAAGCATCCTGAAGAAACTGCACGCGACAAAGATATGTAACTTAAAAAAAGAACCTTGCTTAGTGAGAATTCAACCAGAGTCCATAACTTAGATTAATGGAGAAAACGTGTATGAAGGTAGTAATTCACAACTCCAGCAAACGTAAATGGCCATCAGGGACTGTTTTTTGCATATCAAGCCCCAAAGATCTATTAAGCTTGAATGTTTATAGATCTATATTTGAAATGTTACTTTTTTAGCCTTAAAATTCTCTTAAAGGAGTTGGAGCTTACTAAATATCCCAGTCACTGAAATTCTGCTGAAGCATCCCTGTTACTTGATTGTTGGGATTCTGCTTCTCATCTTGGTAACTACTTTCTTCAAGCTTGTCTTATTAAAGTATTATTAAGAGAATAATAATTGTAGTAGTCAGTTTAGGCTGTCATAACAAACTGCCAGAGACTAGGTGTCTTAAACAACAGAAATTTATTTTCTCACAATTTGGAGGTTCAGAAGGACAAATTTAAGGTGCTGGCGTAATCTGTTCCTGGTGAGGGTTTGGTGATGGCTTCCTTCTTGCTCTGTTTATGTGGCTTTGCCTTAGTGCATGAGAAAGTTCTCTTTCTCTTTTCCTTTCTCTCTCTGGTGTGTCTTCTTATAAGAGTACTAATTCTAACATTGGGCTGGGATTTAGCTCAATTGGTAGAGCACTGCTCTACAGTCTCTGAGGTCCCAAGTCCTATCCCCAGCACCGCAAAATGGCAGAAGGGCCTGGCAACCCACTCCCAAGGCAATCCCGAAACAGTCAGCCATTGAAAACCCTATGAGGGTTGCTATGAGTCAGATACCAACTCAACAGCACCTAACAACAAGAACAATTCTAACATGAGGACCCACCCTGAGGACCTCATCTAACCATAATTACCTCCTAAAGGGTCCATCTCAAAATCCCATCATATTGAGAGTTAGGATTTCAACATACAAATTTGGAGAGTACACAAATACTAGTCCAGAACAATAATTAGCCATAATTCTATCACTGTTCTTCCTGAATAAGGGTATCAAAGTTGAAATGTACCTTAAAGATAAGTTAGTTATAGCACAAAGCTGATGTTTGAGGCTTTTGTGTAATAGTCCATCTAACCAATGCCTGAGTACTCCCAGCAATGTGGGGCACAGCCAAGGTGACCTATTGGATTTTCCTATGACTTTCCAGGTGGAAAAGTTTAGGCTCTTAAAACTGCTTATAAAGATCCATGTATAGTTATCTCTCAGTACCTGTGAGGGATCCATTCCAGGACTCCTAGTCATATCCAAATCCATGGACATGCTCAATTCCCTCCTATAAAATGGTGCATATAACCCAAGCACATCTTCCTAAATACTTACAATACTAGATTAATTATAATATTTTAGTTAATGTATATGCTGCGTAAATAGTTGTCAGATTATATTACCTAGGGAATAATAACAAGAAAAACGTTTATACATGTTTAGTAGAGATGAAGTTTCTTTTGGGATATTTTAAATCTATAATTGGTTGAACCACATATGCAGAACCCACAAATATGGAGAGCCGATTGTCATTTGCCCCCCTTCACTACCTCTTGATGCTCATCTCTTTATTCACATTGCTCCAGAGTCTAGTACACTGTCTAGAGTATTATTTTATCAGATAGATTTATGTTGTCCTTATTCTCAAGATGTCTCCTCAGGTAGTACTAATGTTAGATTGTCATTTTGTTTTCTGTCATCATATTGGAGATATAGTCCCCTGGATTTTTACTTCAGAAATCAAGTAGTTATTCATTTGAATGTAATTTTATCTTTTTGTTCTGGCTACCTTAAAGATTTCTTTGCCTGTGATTTTCTGTAGTGCCTCTATTATACATTAGATATGGAGGTCTTTTAATGCTACAATTTTGAACTTACTAGGTCAGTTTTGGATTGGTGTGTTTCATGAGTTCTACAAAAAACCCAGCCATTATTTCTTCATATGTTACCTCTGATCCATTCTTCTACTTTTCTCATTGAAATCCAATTGGATTTGTTGTTTTTAATATCCTTATATCTTTTAGCCTTTCTCATTCAATTTCCTATCATCTGTGTCTTTCTCTGCTTTATTTCAGGTAATTTCTACAAATCCATCTTCAGGTTCACAGATTGTTTCTTTAGCTGTATCTAGTCTGTTAATAAACACATCTACCATGCTTTATTTTTTATTTTTATGTTTTGCAGTACTTGAGGGTTGAACTCAGGGCCTCACACGTACTTTGCAAGTGCTCTACCACTAAGCTGAATCCCTAGCCCATTTTTTGTTATTTATCTTGTTATTTATCTTATTTTTGTTATTTATCAGGGTCTCACTAAGTTAGGTACACAGGCTGCCTCTGATCTCAAACTTGCGATCCTTGTGTCTCCATCTTCCAAATTGCTGGGATTACAGGTGAGAGCCACAGCACATTGCAATCATTTTTTAAATTTCAATTTTTTTAAAGGTCCTAGGGAGCTGAATCCTGCAACTGTACCACTATGGTATCTGATCCTCTCAGATCTTGGAAGCTAAGCAGAGTTGGTCCTGGTTAGCACTTGCATGGGAGACTGCCTAGGAACACCAGGTGCTGCAGGCTTGGGAGAAGGACCTGGCAACCCACACCCAAAAAACAATCAGCCATTGAAAACCCTATGAATAGCAGAGAAACACTAATAATAGTGTTTTGCCTGTTGTAAGTAGGGTCATTATGAGTTGGATACCAACTCAACAGCACCTAACAACAACAGGGGGTTGAACCCAGGGCTTCACATATGCTAGATAAGTGCTTCACCAATGAGCCTCACCTCCAACCCCTATTTTTATCTTTTATTGGAAGATAGGATCTTAGTTACACCGACTGCCTCTGGTCCGGAACTTGTGATCCTCCTTCCTCAGTCTCCTGAGTTGTTGACATTACAGTCATGAACAACTGCACCTGGTTAAATTTCACTTAATTGCATACTTTTATTTCTAAAAGTTCTATTTAGTTACAATATCTGCTTATTTTTTAAAAACTTTGCTTTTGGTAGTTTTTAATCCCATACTCATTTTATAAATTGCTAATTGTATTTCTTTAAACATAATTGTTTTATATTTTGAATCTGATTATTCTAATACCTGAATTCTAATACTTTTGCTGATCTGTTTGTGTGTGTGTGTGTGTGTGT
>VMDO01035568.1:0-15957 GCA_007922755.1 Pedetes capensis | reverse complement strand
AACTCCTACACCATGTCACTACAAACTTAGGTTTGAATCCTTTATTAGAAACCATGCAAACTTTAATACAAAAAATACAAGTGCAATAAGAATCTTTGTGTGGATACAATTCCCGGGATTTCTTGTCCTTGCAGCCATCCCACACAGAGCCCACTGGGATGGCCACCCTTCCACAGGCTGGCCTCTCCCCCACTCTCCAGTCAGGCTGGAGGGGTTAGGGAAGGGCCTCAGTCTCACACATTTTATTTTGAAATTTCCAGACCTGATTTCCCACTGTCTACATGAGTTCTGAGTATCTCAGACTCCCCTGGACATGAAGGTTTGAGTTTTCAGGCCTGAAGATTTAACCTCTGTGGCCCTTTCCTGTTTCTCCAGCTCTGGCTTTGTATCACACAGTTGACCTTGACTACCAGATCCCAGGGAATGAGACAGATGTCAAAACCAGCCTCTTGGTTAGAAAAGAAGAGCAGCATACACACAAAATACCAATACACCAGTCCCCACCAATCAGCCCTAGTATACCTGGCTGTTCACCAGGCTGCAGACCACACCTCATTTCCCTGTCCACGTCTCCAGGGCCCCAAGCTGCCCAGAGAAGGGCAGCCTCCAACATCTGACATCCTCCTGGGTGGAGGCCTAGGATCTCTCCTCCCTGTTTCCTTTAACACCTACTGAGGACTCTCATTTAGACATGGCTTCAACCTGCAAATTACCCCATAAATTGGTAGGTTATTAGGGGAAAACAAAATAAAACAAGAAAAAAAAATGTGACTGCAGCTAGGCAGGTATGATAAGTAGCAGGGACAGCCAACACTGACCCCTAATTAACTTGGGCCAGGGCAGCAAGAGGGTTGAGCACAACCTGTGTGGTGGCACCTGTGGGGTCAATGGGAGAGGCAGTGGCTTAGCAGGCTCCAGGGGACTCAGTGCCTGGTCATTAAATGAAGGCCACCTCTACTCTTCCCTCCAGGTTGGCCCAGGGAAGAGAAAGAGTATGTCAGTTTCTTTTGAGGTTGGTCCAAAAAAAACAAACAGGAGGTTGGAATCCAGTTCCCCAACATAGGTCCCAGGAAACCCCAACCTACTTTATTCCCCTCCCAAAATTCCCCATGGATTAGTGGCGCAGTGATGGGACAGGAGCAAAGCTAAGAGCTGGGCTGGGCAGGGAGTGGCATGGGGCACAGACGGGACTATTGCTGCTGCTGTTGCTGCCCAGAGCAAGCAAGGGAGGGAGGAAGGAAGGGGGCTAGAGGGCTGCCCAGCACCTAAGTGCTCACAGATCTAGTGGACAGCCCGGGAGAGGGAGCCAAGAAGCCGGGAGCCCGCGCTTGGGCCACCAGGGAAGTGGGGGGACCAGGAGACAATGTCGGCCCCATGGTCGGTGCGGGCCCTGGCATTTGCCCGGAACGTCAGCCTGTAGGTCTCAATCTGCAGTGACACGGGAGGAGGGAAGGGAGTGGGTAATGGGGGAGACGAGAGGGAACACAGGGGAGACGGAAGAAGGAAGACGAGACCAGAATGTCATCATTAGATGCCTGGAAAATAAAAGGTTACTTTGTTAAAATTTGGGCCACACTCTAGTCAAAAATCAAAGGAGTTTCAATTTTCAGCCAGTGGAAGGGGCCCTGGCTGGCCCTCAAGCCAAGCCCAGCCACTTACTTGTCTCCTGGATCTGGCTGTCCAAGGTCTGGGCCTCCCTTTGGTCACCACCCCCTGCCAGGGTGGTGTGGCCACTGAGGCCACTGGCTGAAGTAGGGGCACCAGCTTCAGGCACTGCCTCAGAGATGGCCGGCTCCTCCCCAGCAGGGGGGTCCGGACACGGAGGGGCCTCGCTGCCACCGCCCTCAGTCTACAATGAAACAGTGGGGAGACAATGCAGGGTCAGTCAGGGAGGGAGTGGGGTGAGGTGATGGAGGTGGGTTCACACACAAATGCCCCCCTCTGTTGCCCTGGCACCTACTGGCTCAAGATGCACTCACCTGCAGAATCGAGAAAAGGTGCATGTCCCAGCCCCACACCACACTATGCAACCGACTAGAGTCCCTGGAGCAGCCAGGCCAGTGACACACATAGGAGCCCCCTCTATGGAGGCTTTGACCAGCTTGAGACGTGCCAGCCCTCTCACCAAGGCTGACAGCGAGGAAAACAGTGACTATGACAAGTCCAAAGGGCAAGCTCAGGACAGCGGCCTGGACCCCATTTAGAAGTAGGGGTGCTGCCTGCCACCTCTAAGCTGCATGAACCCCAGGCCACAGCTGGTAGAGCATGTGCTCAGAGAGAAGTCCTCGGTAACTCACAGGATGTGGCCTGCTCATCTATGTGGTAACACCTCCCTAACACTGCAGCCTCTTCTCTGCTGGGCACCATTGTGGGGCCCAGGGACATGGGGGAGGTAGGAGAGGTAACCCAAGGAGAATTTGGGGGCCTGGAAGGTTTTACAGCACAAGGACATATGGGGGACACTGAATATTCAGTGTGGGTAAAGTAGAAAAGAGGGAACAACAGGGGGAGGCTACTGGTGAGCTGCAACACCTGTGTCCCAGAATGCCCAACAAGTGACTGGAGACTCTTCAGTAGTTTTTAATCAATTAGAATAGAGAAACAGGCAAATTGGTGCATTAGAAAATAAGACATGAAATAATCAAGAAAGGGAGGTAATGAGAACAAAGGAAAGAACGCAAGACTTAGGGTCAGAAAAGCCTGAGTATGAATCCTGGGTTACATTGCTTGCCGTGTGGCCTTGAAGAAAGACCAAATCTGAGTCAGTGTCCCACTGGGACAGACTGAAGAACAGCATCTCACAGGACATGGGGGCCACAAACTGAAAGCCTGTGACAGCAAAGACCCTCAAAATGTTCACTGAGACTGAGTAGGGTTGGAATCAGACAGCGACACAAAGGCTGGGCTGGGGACTAACCAGCACGGGGTGAGGAGATGCAGAGGGAGCCCAGGGCAGCTGCCCTCGTCCTTGCCCCCATTCACCTTCCCAAGCACCAGCAGTGTCCTTTCGTTTGGAAGCCTACAAGATGCTGCCCATAAGAGGACCCCCACCTGCCTGTGACATGAAACAAAGGACAGACAGCACCTTGGCACACAGAATCTCACAGTACTGTGGAAGGAGGGCGGGAGGGAAGGAGGAGACTGAAGAAGGCAGGAAGGGAGGAGAGGTCCAGCCAGTGCCAAATATGGGAGCTCTGCCCTCTCACAGAGCCCTGGCAAGCCCTTCACAGGCAGTGTCCAGAGCCTGTACTAGGTCTGTTGTCGGTGACAGCAGAAAATGTGGTGTCTTGGCTGGGGATACAGTTCAGTGGAAGAGTGGTTGGTTAGTGTGCACCACGCCCTTGGTTCCATGCCGAGGAGGGGAGGGAAAGAAGGAGGGGAAGGAAGGAGAGGAAGAGAAGAAGGAAGAAAGGACAGAAGGGAGGAAGAAAGGGAGGGAGGGAGGTAAAGAAAGGAAAAAAAGAAGAAAGGAAGAAAGGGAGAAAGAAAAAGAAAGGGAGAAAGAAAAGAAAAGAAAGAGAAAGAAAGGGAAGGAAGGAAGGAAGGAAAAGAAAAAGAAGGAAAGAAGGAAAGAAAGAAAGGAAGGAAGGAAGGAAGGAGAGAAACAGAGAGAAAGAGGAGGGAAGAAAAGAAGGAAGGAGAGGGGTGGGAGAAAATGTGGTATTCTGTATCTAGACCAAGAATGGAGCAGGTACCCACATTCCCCTCGTCTACCAGACAGGGCACTGTATGTTTTGCAGAACCCCTGCTTGCCTTCTTATCTGTGCCCTAGCCCACGGTCCCTTGGAAAATGGCTGGGATGGGCTCAGTCAGGCAGGCCATGGCTCTCAGGAGCAAGGTTCTGCTGCCAGCTGACAGGCAAGAGGCGGCTGGGCTGGGGCTCTCAGCTCTCCTTCCTCGCTCAAGACTGATGGAGATGATGGGAAAACAGCAAGGGTGTAAATGAGGATGTGACTCCTGGAGACTGAGGGGCGGTGACAGGGGCCCACCTGCCGGGACCTTGATCCTAGCTGCACAGTCCCCATACCACCCTAGCTGTGGCCCCCTGGTGACCCACTTGCTACCTTCACAGCACCTCCTGCAGGCAGGTGGCCCACATTATCGAGGGATCCCACCTTGGCCTGGGCCTTCTCCTTGAAGTTCAACTTCTGACTTTCAATCTTGACATCTCCTCCACCTGGAACCAAAGAGCAATTGGTCACTGAGGGTGGCAGAGAAATCCCTCTGCTGGCAAAGCAAGGGGCCAGGCAAGGTGAGTGCCAAGGCTCTCCCCTGAGGCCTCTGTGGGGCACGAGGCCAACTATGCTGCTGGAAGGAAATGGCCCTGATGCAGCTGCAGGCGCCATGTCCTGGGGCCCAGGCCGCACCACCAGCCAGTCGGCCTCCCCTTGCCAGTCCTGGTTGTTGGGAAGCACCTTTCACTACCACCCACTGCTCTTCAGCATTAGGTCCAGGAATGTTCACAGGGGAGACAGACCCAGATCCCTAGCCTGGCACACATCTCTCTCCTAGGCAAAGGCCACGGGGCCAGGCACTCAGCACACAGCCCAACAGGGAGAGCCCATCAATATCGCCAAGGGAGCCGGTCACGGTGGTGCTCACCTGTAATCCCAGCGGCTGGGAGGCAGAGGCAGGAGGATCGCAAGTTCGAGACCAGAGGCAGTTGTGTAACTTAGCGAGACCCTGTCTCAAAAAGTAAAAAAATAGGCTCGGGGAAAAGCTCAGTGGTCCAGCACTTGCAGAGTATGCAGGCGCCAGGCCTTGGGTTCAACCGCCAGTACCAGAGGGGGAAAAAAAAAATCACCAAAGGGAACAACTGTGTGAACTGTGGCTTTACAAACTGTTCCTCCTCCTCCCAACGAGAGGAAGCACCCTCACTGCCTTTCCTGACAGGGACTGAAAACTGTTCTTTCTGCCACATGGCTTAGGTGAGAGATTGCCGGAGGCTTTATGGCATGAAACTCTCCCGTTTGCAGAGGGCTGCCAAATGGTCTACCACAGGACTTTCTGCCTGGGGAGTCTCGGTGGGCAAGGGAGGTGCCACTCACCAGGCTTGTGCTTGATGTTAGCTTTGGACCCACACTTGGAGGAGACCTTGGAGATGTCCACTTTCTTGTTCTGAATCTGAATCTAAGGAGAAGAACAGGAAGAAATTATGCCTCAGAGAGGCTACGCAGGTGGGGTCACACCGCCTCACTTGCATAATCTTCTCCTCACTTGTGTTTTTCTGTCTGTAAGTGCCTGTCTCAGGCTGCTCAAAGTGAGGGCCATCTCCCAAAGTCTTCAAAAGAGCCCACGATTCATTCTGGCCCTACTCTTTACCTCTGACCCCACCTCCCAGCAAAATAAACCATATTCCTCTCTCTCTTGGCCACACAGCTCTTTTCCCATTGTGTTGGATCTAAAAACCAACATCAAAACTTTCCTGCCCTATCCCTTTTGCTCCACCTCAAAATCTTACCCATCAACTCCTTGCCCAGAGAAACGTGGAACAGTATTTTGGCATACTTCCTCCCAGTTCTCAGTGCATTTCCCCAGTGGCTGACAGTGCAGCTATGTGTCTGACTTGCACTCCTGCTGACTTCACACTGCAAGAAGTTTCCCACCACAGGAAATGCAGAGAAAGGGCCACAAAATAATCGATAATGTTCTGAATAAATCTAATCCTATTCCTAATATTCAATAGGTTATTTTCTACTTTTCACGTCTACAAACAAGGCATCAATGAATATCTTAGTGAATACAAGTGTTTGTGAAGCTCAAGATGAGCAAGATGCCCAGATGTTCCTGAAACTAGTGATCCTTCTGCTTCAGCCTCTAGAGGGTGGGTATTACCAGTGTGGACCATCCCTCCTGGCTGCTTACCAGCCATTGAAGGATACGCCCCTCACTCTTCCATGTACATTACACTTCCTTCCCCCCAGCCAGTGGAAGAGCACTGCAGGGTACCATCATGTATCTGTAAGGACCACATCCAATCTGTTTTCTTGCTTCCTTAGAGGAGCTACAGCAGGCCCTTTTACTTCACTGACATTTTTTATTTAGTGAATAATCAACAAGATGAACTGCCTAACAAGATTATTTATCCCAAATCAATCACAGTACAGATCTGCCCTGGTTTGGAGACTAGTGTCCTTTATACTTGGTCCTGCTTTTAAAGTGGCCAACAGATTTTCAACAATGTCTTTCCGCCAGGTGCTTTGGGAAAACATCTCAATGCTAGGACTGAGGGCACACCTGTGAATCAATACAGAAAACACTGTTTATATGCCAAGTGCCATGAACCCAGCTATTTGCGGGGTGGAGGGAGGATTGTGAGTTTGAGGCCAGAGGCAGCCTGTGCAATTTAGCAAAACCCTGTCTCAAAGAGTGAAAAATGGGTTGGAGGTGGCACTCAGAGTGAAGAGCTTGCCTAGGATGTGTAAAGCCCTAGGTTCAACCCCCGGTACTGGAAAGAAAAAAAATACCATCTACAAATATGAGTGAATCTGGGTTCCTGGATGGGGATTCTAGGGCTTCTGGGAGTTACTGACAGGCTCTTTGGTATTGTAGCAAAAGAGTCTGGCTTTTCTTTTTCTTTCTTTCTTTTTGTTTTTTTTCAGTACTTGAGGGTTGAACCCAGCGCCTTGCACATATTTTGCAAGTGCTTGACCAGTGGGCTGCACCTTCTGCCCATTTTTTTATTTTAAATCTTGAGAAAGGGTCTCACTAAGAGGCTGCCTCTGGCCTTGAACCTGCAATCCTCCTGCCTCCGCCTCCCAAGTTCCTGGGATTACAGGTGTGAGCCATAATTCCGAGTATGGCTTTTTAACACAATCACTTTATTCATTCAGCATTACAACATTATGGTTTAACATTCTGTTAGACGAGTACCTAACTTCCTGGGCCCTGCCTTCCCTTCTTCAGTGTCAGATAATATGGTTTTCACTGTGTTCCAGAAAGACAGATGTGATGTCTGCCTCAGGCCAGTACTATGCATAATGGTAAATTGGCCTGAGTCATTCTCACTCCAGCCTCTAGACATCTGCTTATGCTGCTCCCTGAGCAAAAAGACCTCTTACAAGGTCCTCCCTCTCCTTCAAGGGCCAGCTCAAAGGCTACCTTCTCTAAACCTTACACGGTTCTAGCTTCATCCCCCTCTTCCTTACATCGTCTTATGAATGGACATCATGAACTGCACAATAATTGATTCAAACGTTCCATAATCGTTTTACAGAGCAGCTACCACTGTGAAAATAGGCAGCTTCTACTTTGTCTCATCTTTCTAAAAGGCTATTTTGCCTAGATAGCAATGATTTCTTCTTTTCCTCAGGCTAAGTTTCATTCCACAGACATTAATAAGTAATCTCCAACATGCAAAGAGTTTATGACACATTCTACACACAGCCTAAATATGTATTGATGGGAGATGGAACTTTCCAACTATGGAGTTGGTGGCCAAATCACTGCACTAAATGCTTTATCTGGGGTTCAAACAAGGTGTACAGGGGGGAGAAATGGCCAACTCAAGAACAGAAGTCCAAGAAGGCCTCAGCCACCTATCTCCTCATTTTACTTTGTCTTATATTTATTTATGCATTTATGTATTTACTTCTTTATTTTTTGGTGAGGAAGGTTAAAACAGGGTCTCACTGTATAGCCCAAGCTGGCCTTAAACTTGCACCAATCCTCCTATCTCAGACTTCTGAGTATTGGGATTACAGGTGTGCACCACCATACCTGGCTTTTCTTATTTTGAGACAGTCTTGCTATGTTGCCTAGACTAGGTCTGAACACTTGAGTAAGTGAACCTCCTGCCCCAGCCTCCCAAGTACAGGGAACTTAAGGAAGTACACCTTCCCACACAAAGATCTGTTTGTATAGTTATCTAAACCAACCCATTCTATGTCCTGAAGGGATAGGGACTGCCCACCTCTGAGACCACCCATAGGAAGTTAACAGAGGTCACGAGGTCACTCTGTAAGGCCTGGGCTCTTGCCAAGATGTGGAACCACACCTGAAGACTCCATTTCTTTATCTTTTTCCTAGTCTTCAGTTAAAGAATAGTCAATGAGGGGAAATTTTTCTCAACAAATATATTCCAGCGAATAAATGAAGAAGGAATGCTGGAATCAGAGTCTCACCATGGTGTACTGCCAACATTTAAAAAGAGTGATGACCAGATGAAGAGGCATCAATGTGTCTCCTGATATGAAAAGCCTCTTATCTATGAAAGTCTTGCCAAAAGGTGAGGAAAAAAATTAAAGCTAAATCAGTTTAAACAAAACTGAGGGAACAAGAAGTATGTTAAATAAAAGCATGAGAAGTTGGGAGCCATGGTGCATGCCTGTGATCCTAGTGACTTGGGAAGCTAGGCAGGAGGACCATGAGATCAATGACAGAAGACGCCTGTGCAACTTAGCGAGATCGTGTCTCAAAACAAAAAGTACAAAGGGTTGGGAGAGTGCAGCTCAGAGCACCTGCCTGGCATGTGCAAGGTCCTGGATTTAATTCCTTGGTACTGGAAAAAAGAAAAAGGAAAAAAAAAAAAAAAAAAGCATGGGGAGGGGCTAACAGAATCTAGATTTTAGAATAGATCATTCAGTTTACTAATTCTAAAAATTACTAGTAAAAGGAAAAAAACAATAGCTTGTAGAGAAGAATCTTAAGTCTAAAAAAGATGAGTCTAGCTGGGTGTAGTAGTGCACACCTGTAATCCAGTGACTCGGGAGGCTGAGGCAGGAGCATCATGAGTCTGAGGCCAGAGACAGCCTATATAACTTAGTGAGATCCTGACTCAGAAAATAAAAACTGGGCTGTGGGTGCAAGTCAGTGGTAGAGCACTTGCAAAGTATGTGCAAGGCCTTGGGTTCAACTCCTAAGTACCATCCGCCCCCCAGAAAAAGGATGGATCCTATATTATTATATGCATATGTTATTGTTAAGTGCTGTTAAGTCAAGTCCAACTCATAGCAACCCTACATACAACAGATCAAACACTTCCCGGCATTATGCCATGCCTGGCACTATGTCAGTGCTTCTCTGCTATTTACAGGGTTTTCGATGGCTGATTGATTGTTCTTTGGGAGTGGGCTGCCAGGTCCTTCTTCCTATATATATATATTACAACATATTATTAATATACATTAATATATGTACCTATCTATACCTATTTTAAAGAATCCTTATCTCTTAAACTCATATACTGAAATATTTTCAGGTGAATAATATATGTACGACTGGCTTCAAAATAACAGGGGTAGGCATACATAGATTACCAAAGACTAGGCATGGAGAGAATCACAGGTGTGGCCACAATGCCTATCTCAGCCTGTTATTTTAATATTCTACTTTTTTGCAGTACTTGGGGATTGAACCCAGGTTCTTCAACATGCTTTGCCATCACTCTACCACTGAGCTGCACCCTAGCCCCTCTTTAAATTAACGCAGGCAGCCTCTGGCCTCAAACTTATGATCCTGTCTCTGCCTCTTGAGTCACCAGGATAACGGGTGTGTGCCACCTTCTGGGCTCTTCAGCTCTATTTTAAACAGCATGTTCACTGGTGGTGGCTTTGCAGAGGGGCTGATGGAGGTAAAGGAAGGATCTAAAACACCTCAGTCCAATCCATGGCCAGCTACTATTAATTCTTACTTCCCACCTGGAAACACTGCTCACAAAGTTCCACCCCTCCCCTACCCACCCTGGTACTTGGGAATTGAATCCAGGGCCTTGCATATAGTTGCAAATACTCTACTGCTGAGCTGCCCCTGCCAAGTCCATTTTTCACTTTTTATTTTTTGAAACAGGGTCTCACTAAATTACACAGGCTGCTTATTCCCTCTGGTGCTTAGGGTTGAAATCAGGGCCTCACGCATACTTTTGCAAGTGCTCTACCACTGAGTTGTACCCACAGCACACATACTGCCTTTCAAAGATTTACCACTGAAGCTGACCCCATCCCAGGCTGGCTACTGTGTGGCCAACCACCAGATGACCATGCACATTTTATCTGATGGCAAAGGAGGCTGACAATGCCCAGGGAAGGAAGAGCTGTGGAGAGGAGATAGCTAGGAAGGAGAAGCAGGTAAGGGGTTAGGTGAGGTAAGAAGGAAAGCTCTGTGGCCTCATTCCTCACAATGAAACTGTTAGGCCATGGGCAGAATGGCATCAGCATCAAGGGAGCAGGGGTACAGAGTGGGAAAAGGAAAAAGGGAAGTGGAACAGGCCTTAACCTCATTCAGGACAGTAAGAAGGAACCAACCAACCAACCAAGAGAAACCATTATGTGCTGTTCTCAGGGGACTGGAGAGAAGCAGTGAGGGCAGGGGCTACCTGTGGATCGGCCCGTAACACATCCCACTATAGTTCTGCAGAGTCCCACCTACCTGGGCACTGTCACAGAGCCAAGAGGAAAATGCACAGCATATTCTTTACATATTAAATGACAATGATACCTTGCCCTGTCTTTAGTCCCTAGACTGGAACCTCCCTGTGAGATGGAATCACCCATATCCCCAATACAGACTGTAGGGCTGGCACAGAACAGCAATATGATAAAAACAAAGATGTTTAGATGGAAGAGAGGAGAGGACAAAAAGGAGGGGAAAGGGTCCAAAAGGAGGAAAGGATTAAAAAGGGGAAAAAAATGGAAAAAGAGTAGAAAGGGAGAAGGGACAAGGAGAAGAGAAGAAAAAGAGCAAGAAGGAAGAGTAATAAAGATGAAAGGAAACGCAGAGGAAAGGTAGGGGAGAATGTTGCATAATTCTCTGACTTTACAATGACAAAAGTTCAAGGATGGTCCTCCAGAGGACGTGGATACCTGTCTCAGAGTGAGGACTATCCAGGAGTTACACAGGCATGCAAGCAGGAGAGAGAGGCAACAGGGCTGCTGCCTTCAGGTCAAGTCTGACACAGCTTGGGGAAAATCCAGAGCCTCTCTCTCCCACCCTGGGCGACAGGGTGAGGAGACCAAGTGGGTGTCACCAACTGTGGTTTAGGGGCTCACCTGGATACCCAGTCCAAACACATTTGAAGTTCCATGTTTCCCCTTACTTGGCAGGAATGCTTCTTGGAGAAAACCCCAGCTCAAGCCACTGTGGTCCTGTAGCATGAGAAGGTGGCCCTCTCCTCAGGATTTCTCACCATGGGTTATGCCTCAGATGCCAACTGGCCAGAGCATATACTTACATTACCACCTCCAGGGACATGCTTAATATTGTCCTTGGAACCACACTTGGACTGAATATGGCTGTAGCTCACTTTTTTGGAGACTATCTGGACCTGGAGTGTTAGAGAACAGAAAAAAACAACAAAGAAAAAAAAAAAAAAAACACAAAGGAGAGGGCTGGTTAGAACTGACAGGGCAGGCAGTGAGTCCACTTGTGATTACAGTGACCAACAAAAAGTGTTGTTAGCCTCCATCCCAACCTCCAGCAGAATAGGGGTGGGAAAACACAGAAAAGGAATTTGAAAGAGCCAGAAAGGGAGTGAAAACATGAACAAACAACACAAGGACAGAAGCAGCTGTTATACAAGCACTACACAGTTGTTCTTGCGGGCTGAGCTGTGATTTCCACGGCCAGACAGCAACAGTCCCCTTCTGTCTGCACAAGTACAGCCCCAACTTCTTGCCTTGTCACTTCCCTACAAGCTGGTCAAACTGTCATTGGCTTCTTATAAAGCTGAATCTCTGGACCCGTCCTTACCCCTCAAGTCTAGGGCCTGGAATTGCTGCAGTCAGACTCATCCTTGGCAAGAAAAGCTACTCTGAGAAATACTGGGGAACTGACTAACAGGGCATAGAGCCAAACGGAAGGCAGAGACATTGGTCATATAAAAATGCAAATACACACAGGATACTGGACACTAGGAAGAGCACAGGTCACAGCCTCAGCAGTCCACACTCATTTCATCTGTCTCAGGGCTTGAGAAAGCACAATACAATAGGATGTGTAGGCCCAAACTTTTTTCTTTCTTTTCTTTTTTGTTTTGAGACAAAGTCTTGCTATATATGTAGCCCAGTCTGGTCTATACCTCAAGATCCTCCTGTCATAACCTCCTGAGTGCTAGATTTATGGGTGTGTATCACCATGTCCAGCTTAGGTTTAGACTTATTTTTGAATTAAGGGTAAAACACCTTGAATTATCCAGTGCCTAATCCTGTGCCCTGTGAGTTTCATGTGCAAAGAGAATCAGTTCAAGGAGAAGCTGCAATGATGGATAATCCTGAAGGCACAATGGAAGTGCACTACATGCAAATGGCTCACCCTGGAATTGAGTAAACACAAAGGCCCTGGCTCTCGAAAACAATTCTTGGGCCTTCTCGAGAAGGACTAGTTGTCAGTTCCTTCTTTCCTTTGCTTCAGAGCTGGAAGTTCTTCACAACTGACGCAGCCCACAAACTGCAGAGTTACCCAGAGAGTACAGAAAACCCAAAACCTGAGGGATGCCAATTCATATATCTCATTGTATACATTCTCATTTCTTGTCTTCTTCACATCTTTAACAAACCATTTCTTAATGAACTCTGCTCTGAACCAGAGACCTATTACAGGTCCTCTATTACTGATCCCTAAGCCATGATGTAGCTTTCTTCACCCCCTCCTATCTTCACTGTAGGAGTTCCTGAAGCTGAGACTTCGCATCCTGGTCCCTAAGGGCTCGAGCTCACGCTTCTCTGGTAGCACCTGGCCGAAAGTCCCACCTGCCTACGACAGCTGAGGAAAGAAGGTGCCCCATAGCAGGTAGGAAGGACCTACTTCCAGGATATGGAGGCAAGGAGAAGGAATCTAGGGTTTCAGTTTACCTATGCCCCCTACTACATCCTGTATTCCCTGTCCCACATGGGATTCCACGAGTGATAAGCATCCTAATTTTCATTTAAGAGGTAACCTGAGGGACTTCCTAGTTCAAGTTAGAGGGCTTTGGAGTTCCAGAAGATGGAAGATTACCATTGCCATATCTTATGAGGAAGAATCTGGGTATGCCGGGTGTTTTCATATATACCAGAGGGTTTCCAATCAAGGTCAACATGAAGGAAGTGAGTGACAGTCTGTGAATCTCTTTTATCTTGCTGAGTAAAACCCCAAAGTGGTAATCCCAACCTGTAGCTTTCAGGGTTGATACAAAAATTTTCTGATGGTAAATCATCAAACAGAGGAAGGAATATGGGGAAGAAGTGGAAGCTAATTAAGGACAGGAAAAAAGTGTCATAGAAGGAAAAGTGACTCAGGCTGGAAGAGAAATTTTACCAACCTTTACCTCCCAGAGGTAAGTCTAAATAAAACTCACTTTCCCAGCAGGCGGTTTCTGTGCACTCGCAATGGGGCCGGCTGTTTTAGTGATTGCGTTACGTTCAGGCTTTCCAGCTGTAGCAGCTGCCTCTGTTTTTTTCTCTACTTTGGCCTAGATGGAGATAAAGGGAGGGCAAATTTCAAACAAAGAGGATGAGAGCCCAAATGCCAAGAAAGGAAGATGGTGAACTCAAATCTAGGCCAGGTTCCCAGGCAGAAGTGTGTCACCTTTGCTCCTAGGAAGAAACGCACACTTCCTAGGCTACACCAAGCCAGAGATCCTTATGCAGACAGCACAGGGAAAGGAATTGTAGGCCGAAGTCTGGAGATGTGAAGAAAAGATCAAAATACCATTTATGGAGAAAAGGAATGAAGAAAGGCTGAGAAGACTGAATTGAAAGGAGTTCTTTTCCGAGTGTGTGTGGTGGGGTCATTTTTAATTTACAATGCCCTCTCAATTCTAACATTCTGATACACGCCCAGGCACACTGCCTGGCCCCGACCACTGCATGGTCACAGGGAGTCACTATTAGTGACAGGAATTGTGACACAATTCAGCTATAAAAGAAAAGAAAATAATCGAATCAATAGCCCAACATATGAAAGCCTAAGGAGAGCAAAGAAGGGGAGAGGAACCATCTGTGGCACAACCTAGAGGCTGGGGTAGGCTCTTATCCCAAAATGATACCAATCTGCCAGCAGTGTCTTCCACCAGGATTCTGCCTCATCATTTTTCCTCCTCAATCTTTAACAGTCCTGGATTAAGGCAATTTAAGTATCTTGTGGTAGATTTTTTTGTTGTGGTGGTAGATATTTTTGTTTGTTTGTTTTGCTTTTCATATGGGGGAATGAACTAGAACCTCGAGCATGGCAGGCAAGCTCTCTCCACTAAGCCACATCCCACCTCACCCTTTTAATTTTTTTATTTGGAGACAGAGTCTCACTAAATTGCACACACAATCTCTGGACTCAAACCTGTGATCTTCCTGTCAGCTTCTGGTAGTTGTTGTTAGGTGCCGTCGAGCCGGTATCCGACTCATAGCGACCCTCTGTACAACAGGGAAACACTATTATCAGTGCTTCTCTGCTGTTCATAGGGTTTTCAATGGCAGATTGATTTTTGAGAGGGGGTTGCCAGGTCCTCCTCCCAAGCCTACAGCACCTGGTGTTCCCATGCGGTCTCCCATCCAGGTACTAACCAGGCCCAACCCTGCTTAGCTTCCAAGATCTGACAGGATCAGATTCCACAGGGCTACGGCTGCAGGCGTCAGCTTCTGGAGTTGCTGGGATTACAGGCATGCACCACAGCACTGGGCTACTTTTTTTTTTTTCCCTCAATTTTGTTTTGAGACAGGATCTTGGTAAGTTACCCAGACTTGTCTTAAATTTGCAATCCTTCTGCCTCAGCCTCCTGAGTAGCTTAGAATCCAGGTGTGCGCTACCACACTGGCTTAGATGCTCTTTTCCCACCATCTTTTCCACACACTGATTTCCCACAATTGCTAACAACATATAATTAGACATATACTACCCAAGTCACGGGCTGTGGAACTAAGAGGTGTTCCGTGTTCTGCCTAGCCTGACATTAATTGTGTAGGATAAGAACCATGAATAATGGGGTTCATGTCCAATGTCTATCACTTTCATCATCTCTGAAGCCTCCTACCTCCAAATAAAAATGTAAACCTAAACCCCAGTGTCCAGAAAAGGAGGCCCCTCTGACTGAGATGGAAAGAGAAAGCTCAGAGCTAGGGCACAGGGCACATGCTCCAACTCCCTGATGCTGAATCCAGTGTCCTAACCACTCCCCTTCTTTAGTTGTTGGATATGGCAGGGGAAAAGCAGAAGCTAGCATCCCAAGGACCCTAAGCTCCCTGGACTTACCCGGCCTCCCCCAGGCTGATGTTTGATGTTTTCCGTGGATCCGACCTTGGAACGGACATTTTTCAGATCAGGGGCAGAGGCACTGGTGCCCGGGCGGCTCAGCCTGGGGGCAGAGGAGCTGGGCTTGGCTGAGGCGGGCTTCTTGTTCACAGAAGGAGACACAGAGGACCGGGGAGGTGCGGGTGTGGGCTTGACTCGAGTGGGAGCCATCGCTCCTGGGGGTGCTGCCCCAGTGGGAGTGGTACTTTTCTTCATAGAACTGGTGGTGCCACTCTTTGAGCGACTCAAGTCAGCTGCAAGGTAGTAGTGAGAAGTAGTAAGAGTATGCGAGGAAAGAGAAAAAGGGAGCCTTAATAAAGCCATAAAGGAAGTGGGGATTCATGTTAGGGTTCCATAGCAGGGGGCAGTATTACCTGGTGCAGATCTTGCAGTCATCTTCTTGATGTCTGCAGGTTTTCCCTCAGTCTTAATGGCTGCACAAAAAATTCACACAATATTTAACAAACTGACTTACTGAATGGCTTATCCAATGCTAAGATTCATCACACATTTGACGATTACTGAATGTCCACTTTGAGCCAGGTACTGTGCTCATTTCTGGGACAGAATAGAAAATTAGAAAATAGAAAGACCATGTTCCCTAATGTACCACATGAGGCCAGGCACTGCATCTTGTTCTTCTCCACAGTTCTGATAATCTCTTCTACATGGCCTTAGAAGTAACATATCATATATGTGCACGAAATTGAGCTATTTTTTTTCCGTTGTCTCCTCCTCCTCCTCCTCCTCCTCCTCCTCCTC
>VMDO01035567.1:0-15958 GCA_007922755.1 Pedetes capensis | reverse complement strand
TATCATTTATTGTTTTGAATTTTCCCAGTACATAGACCTATGAAATGAAGATAGAGATAGTTTTTTTTTTTTTTTTTTTGACATGGAGTTTTTCTTTGATTTTTTTCTATAACTAAGGGCAAAATTTTAGCAAGATGAAATTTCTTAGTTAATTAAGTTGATTATTCTGATTTTCAGATTTACCTGTAATGTTTTAGAAGTATGAATTAATTGTATTCTCTCATATTTTCCATGTTATCAATTAAGAATTAATGATTTAAGTCAGGCTCCAGGGTGAACTATTATAATAGCTTCTTGGAAAGCAGAGGCAGGAGGATAGCAAATTGGAGATCAGGAGCACCATGACCTCACACTTAGTTGAGACAATGTCTGAAAATAAAAATTAAAGAGAGCTGGAGGTGCAGCTGGGTGATATAACACTTGCATAGCATGTGAGCTGGTCTGGGTTCAATCCCTGAGTACTGAAAACATTATGGTTTTTTTGCTTAGTTTTGATATCACATGAGTTTGTTGTTGTTGTTGTTAGGTGCCGTCGAGTCGGTATCCGACTCATAGCGACCCTTATAGGGTTTTCAATGGCTGACTGTTTCGGGATTGCCTTGGGAGTGGATTGCCAGGTCCTTCTCCCATTTTTGTGGTGCTGAGAATTGAACTCGGGACCTCAGAGACTGCAGCGCAGCACTCTACCAACTGAGCTAAATCCCAGCCCATCACATGAGTATGATATACTATTTATAATTTTGACAGTATTTGTGTCACATTAATGACTATTATATGTCATGACTGTCTGGTAGTGTGGGTGACAGATGGAAAAAAATTACCCATTCACACGAGAGACTATAAGGAGAGACGTGAGGGTCCAGTGTTTCTTTGGGAACACTGCAGCTCTGAGTGAGTGTCTCAGTCTGTTTTTATTAAAGTCTTATTGTAACATCAAAGCATTCTTAAGAATCAAGGGAGGTTGATGCTTAATGTATATTTTAAAATAAACAAGTCCTTGCAGAGCACAGCTACATTAGAGATTATCTATTTTGGCATATCCTGCCCTTTATATGCAGGCAGGGGATGTTGGGAAATGCAAAGCAACAAGCTTATCATCCATCAGGTGGTGAGGGGGAAAGAGTAGGAAATAGGCTCCAGTCATTGAGAGCAGTGAGGGCAAGACAATGTCATCCTGTAGCATCTTAGAGCCTTCTCTCAACCGCTTCTCCTCAAAGTCTCTCAAGCCATTAGCCCAAATTGTCTCCTACAAACATATGTTTATTTTATTCCTTCTTCTGATTTTTTTTGTGTTTTTATTTTTGTACTTATAATTTGATGTATTTTGTTCATTAGTATACACTATATGAGTTAAAATATGAATTTCCTATGACCACTACTTTAATTGTATCCCACAGAGTGTAGCTTATTGTTATATTTATTTAGACATTATGCACCTTTGGTTTTACTTACCTTTTCAACAAATATTTTACATCGTTTTATTTATCAATTTATTTTTAAATTTCAAGTAAAAGCCATTTTTTGAAGTTTTATGTTTTCTTTGTTTTTCTATCCATTGGTTATTAAATCATGAGATGATATATATAAATCTCATGAGAAAGACTCTAGTCTGTGGAAATTCTCAGCTCTCTACTGGGGTCAGTGATTAAATGACTCTGTGGCTTTTATCCTTTGGAGACAGAGTGAATTACTCAGTTGTGGAAGATAGAATTTAACCTTTGTTGGTACCCAGGAAAGTGGAATGATGCACTATTTGCCAAAATACTTTTCTTTTCCTACTAGGCACAAAGTTTCTATACTGTTACCAGCTTCCCTTGCAATTAAGTGTGGACACATGATTACTCAATATAATATAGAAGTTAATAGTATGTGCACAAGTTTCTACACAGTATCTCTTCAACATCTGTTTCCCCTATCTGCTACATTTGGTGTTTATATGTAGCAAGATGAGTTTGGAAGCCATAAGTTTGACATAGCAGAGACTCCATGGTTCTGAATCTATTAGTGATATATTGGCCCCAACCAACCTCTGTTGTTGTTGTTAGGTACCATCGAGTCGGTACCCAACTCATAGCGACCCTCTGTACAACAGGTGAAACACTATTGTCAGTGCTTCTCTGCTGTTCATAGGGTTTTCAATGGCAGATTGATTTTTGGGAGGGGGTTGCCAGGTCCTTCTCCAAAGCCTACAGCTTCTGGTGTTCCCAGGCGGTCTCCCATCCAGGTACTAACCAGGCCCGACCCTGCTTAGCTTCCGAGATCTAATGGGATCCGATGCCACAGGGCTACAGCTGCAGGCAACCAACCTCTAGAAGAAGAAAATATCAGGTTCTAATTACAGAAGTTCAACACATATTGCTGTTGTTGTTGTTGTTAGGTGCTCTTGAGTTGGTATCCGACTCATAGCGACCCTCATAGGGTTTTCAATGGCAGACTGTTTTGGGATTGCCTTGGGAGTGGATTGCCAGGTCCTTCTCCCAGTTTTGTGGTGCTGGGAATTGAACTCGGGACCTCAGAGACTGTAGTGCAGTGCTCTACCAACTGAGCTAAATCCCAGCCCTCAACACATACAGTGACACCAATTGACATCAGGCTACTGCAGAAATATATCACTATTTAGAGGGAGTCTTGATGTATGGTGCTAGAAAAATGCCTAGGGCATAGAAATTTAAGCACCATATTTTACAGTTGACTTTGCCTAGAAGAAGAGATGGCGAGAGATATGGGTCTATACCAATAGCATGCTGTGGCTTATGGTTTATCCAAATGGATAGGTATGGGAAAGAAAACATAAGTGGAGAATTGATGATAGATGCATCTGCATCTCATTGAATTAGCAAAGTATAAGAAAACCCACTATAGTGGATCCTGTCCATTATCAGGTGGATAACATGACTGATTCAGTGGGTATCAGTCAGTGTCCTCTTCAGCTACCCCAATAATGCTTACTGTTCTAAAAATTTTCAAAGTAAGAAGGAAAACAAAAATCCTATTAGTCATTCTGTTGAGTGACTTTCAGGAACATTGTTGTCTTTCATTTTTGTGTGGGAGTTTTTCCTCCTTTGGAAATTACATGCTTTAATGAAGGAGGGTGCTGAGATCATCACCTATATTTCCCTAAAATTTATCAGTAAATCAGAAAATGTAACAGAAATTTTTGCATATTTTAGGCTTTTAGAGTTTTGAAAGCAAATAAATTCCTGTAATAAACTCCCTCCTGTGAAACACGCACACACATTTATATACACACACATACACAGTTATATATCTGGTCATTCACACAGCAGTTATCTTTGCAGAGATGTATTTACTCCTGTTAGAATTTATTAACTTTTGCCCACTTAACCTTACACTCTGCCCTACATAGTATCCACAGATGAATATATAAGAACTTTAAAGACAGAATTTTGCCAGTCAAATTCATAAGTTAATTTGTGGAATCTAGAGCAATATCTAGGTATATATTGTTGTTGTTGTTAGGTGCCATCGAGTCGTATCCGACTCATAGCGACCCTCATAGGGTTTTCAATGGCAGGCTGTTTCGGGATTGCCTTGGAAGTGGATTGCCAGCTCCTTCTCCCATTTTTGCGGTGCTAAGAATCGAACTCAGGACCTCAGAGACTGCAGCGCAGTGCTCTACCAACTGAGCTAAATCCCAGCCCTAGGTATATATTAGACATCCAAAACTATTATTTCAATGGTTGGTTCACTAATAAAGTACCTAAAACAACAATAAAAGCAACACACTACGAGTCCCCAGAATACCTCTGAATTACAAGTCAAAACTTTGCAAACTCGGTTTGAAAGTTAAGAAATACACAAAGAAATGATAACTCTCTAAGGTGATGGGTACGCCAGTCACTCTGATGTAACTATTACAAATGTGTGCATGTGCTGAATTATCACTCTGTATCCATAATGTGTACAATATGATGTGCCAATTAAAAACATTCAAAAAGCTAAGAAATGGTTCACTATTTGGATATTTAATTTAATGTGGTTTTAAATTATTTTTAATAAATGAAACATTGAATGATAAATTTGATACTACAGTTTTATTATAATTATTAAAGGTCTTGTGTTTTCTCATCTAAATTTTACATTTTTCTTATGTGCATTATATGAATTAATTTTTGATACAGAATAGTTGTTGTTATGTAACTAAAATACATCTTTAACTCTATTAAGACTCTCAGTTTAATTTTAGTCAATTTTTCTTTGGAATTCCTATCATTAAAAATTGTAAGCACCTCCACACAATATGCTTACCAATGCTAAAATATTCCTGTATTTCTTGGGGGTAAAAAAGGCCTAAGAGATAGAGTATATACTTCCATGAGAAGAATAATGATATTCTATTAAATGACATTTAAAGATCTACCATTGTCTGGATATTCTACTACCTGTCAATTCTCTTCATCACTGGAAGGCTTTATACCATGAATACTTGTAACCTGTAACTTGGGACAGCATATATATTTTATCTGAAATTTATGTGTTCACTACTAAAGTAACTAGGTTTAACATGAGAAAAGTAAGGTAAAAATAAATTCATTTATATTTTGGCAGGACTTCTGTTTCTACCTTGCTACTTAACCTCATAAAAGTTGCTAAATTGCTCAGAAAAAGTTTCCCTGTGTGTAAAATGAAATGTTTGACCATATGTTTGTAGCTTGATTGAGCTTTTAACACTTTCTGATAACTCCACTAGTATTTCTGATTGCTTTTCTTCTTATTTTTCTGATTCTTCAATGGTTTTTGGAATCCCTTCTCATTTAGATGTACAAATTAACAAAGCTGGTGCATCAAAACAAACAAAATGGTGATTTAGAATATCACTCAATAATTTTTATCCACCAGCTGAATTTCTTCCTGACATTGTCTCTTTCACAGATTAAATCTCTGTCTTCATTTAGGTTGGTTTAAGGCAGCTAATGTTTTCACACACAATGAACCAGCTTATTAGCAGTCTCACAGGAATAGTCAAATGGACCATATATTTGGCTTGGTGATTTTGGTTGGATAAGAAAGTTTTCCCATTGCCAACAAATTTAATCTTAGTCTATCAGTCGTAAAGAGCTGAGGTTGTATATATTACCTTCTTTTTTTCTTAAGGGACAAAATTATTAAATGGAAAGACATATCCTTCCGTGTAAAAATTATGATATTTATCGGGTGAGGATGAAGCAGTCAGAAGACTTTTCTGAGTCCTACTTTCTCATTCTGCAAAATTGTAGGCTGATAATGCCAACAATAATACAGAGTGACTGGGTCACTGAATGCCATTTAACTAAAACATATTTCTGAAATGTATTTTCTGTTGTATGATGCAAAGGAGATTTTGGAAGAAATAAATAACATAAAAAGTGGAAACATTTTTAAGTTGAATACTTAAATTGTATTTCTTTTCACTTATTCTAAAATAGAAAATATTGTACTTACTAAAGTGTGGAATATGGGAAAGGTAACTCTACAATATTCTCATCCCAAATTCTTGTGCTAAGTAGCTAATTTCTAAATGAGGATTCAATCTCTTCTAAATTTTCCTTTTTAAAAAAAATTTTGAGCAAAGTACAGAAGGATTAATGTTGGTGGCAAGAGGTGAAATGTTATAATTTAATATTTTGAGGTAGTGTTAGGTAGATAGACATTAACAGACCAGGTAAGAAAGGAGAATGTGTGCCCCCTACCAAAGGTTAAACAGACTGTAGATGAAAGTGGGGAGGAAGTGCAAGAGCACAAGAGAGAAAGAGAAGGAGAGAGATGGAAATGAATATGTTTCTTGCTTTAAGCCATAATCTAAGATAGGGTTTTCCAGGAAAAATGAAGGACAATCCTTGAATTAAATCAGGCATTATTCTAACAGACCCCAGGCCTTAAGCAAGATTAATAATGGTTTGACTCTTTAGGTTCTGAACCTAGGCATACCTTTCTGAACTATCCACCTACTGGCCCGTTCTTTTCAATTGTATGAAACAATTTCATTAACCCATTTTACAGAACAAAAACCCCAACAACAAGATGCTTTCTTCACCTCCAGAGGCACAAACTAAATATATAAGATTAGCATAGTTCTTTGCTCTGGACAGTAAATACGTTGCCTACTGTATATTACCATCTTAAAAAAAATTGCCTATGCTGTATTCTGCATGCTCTGTATCTTGTCTGATTTCTTTCAATGGAGAAAACAAGAACTAATGGACTGCTGCTAGACTCCCAAACCCAGTCCCTGCTAACAATATGAACTACATTTTTAGGCTTCCATTTCTAATGGAAGTTTGGAAATTTTTCTTTGCTAGTTTTTTTTTTTCCTCATCAGTGTGAAAAACTGACAACTACTTCAGGAATGGTAGAAAGACAAGTCATGTTACTACAAAGGGAAAACATCCTTGGTGGTTGCTAGAAGGCAGTTTAGGAGATGCTTCATAATGACCAGAACAAAAGTAAAATTGATAAATGCATATGAACTTTTCTATTGCCTTCACTTTGAAGAAAACCATTAAATTTTGGCTTTATAGAAGCAAAAATAAATGTAATTATATACCACATAGGTGCAATTCCAAGTTAAAACCAGTATTATTACACTGGTTTACAATGTTAACCAAGGAAAAGATATAACAGAAAGAATCAGAAAAATCCTTCTTTTTTGACCTTGGTATGCCACTTTAATGAATTGTGTTTGAAAGGAGGAACAATATTATAAATATCCACCCACTCAACTCAGAAGAAAGAGAATGAAAGTCATTTATCTCAATTGTTCAATAAGCCAGTGGAATTTTAGGCAGAAGTTACATACAATAATAGGATCTTTGTTTATCTGATATGGATAATAAAAGAAAATACTAAATGCCAGGTTTGCATACAAAAAACAAACTATGTCCATTAACAAGATAGACTTTGATGTAGTTTTAGGATTGTAGAACAAGATTTAAGGAAGTATGACTATTCTGTGAAATTAAATTAACATGATTATTGAAGGTATATAAACTTTGAAGATTATTGTTGTTAGTTGCTATCCAGTCAAGTTTTATTCATAGCTACCGTGTGTGCAATAGATCGAAAGATTCCCTGACACTGTGCCATGCCCAGCACTATTGCCAATTCTTCTATGCTATTGATAGGGTTTTCAGTGGCGGAGTGTTTCAAGAGTGAGCTGCAGGGTCCTTCTCCCTTATACAAACATACCATGAGTCCTTCAATGTCAGGCCAAGTCACCCCTGAGGGACCCATCTGTGTAAAAGAAAACATTCTTCTCAGGTAAAAGGGACTTCATTTGTTCAAGGGTAAAGAATCATTATTTCCTTTCAGAAGCACAGTACCATGACTTCAGTCATGTGTTTATTAAAGATCCAGGGAGTACACATTCTACAACATTTTAACTGAGATCAAATGATTTCAGAAAATTGTACATGCTATAACCCAATGGAAAGTCACTAATCTTGTCAGTATGTTAAATGCCCTAACATATATTGTAGTAAATGTGTTTACATTGTGTAAGATATTATCTGAAGAAAATAGTTTTGTAATTGTTTTTCCCTTCAATTTCTTCTTTTCTTTCTTTTGCAACAGGGTCTCACTATGGAACAGAGACTGGTATTAAAAATGTAATCCTACTGCGTCAGCTTCCTAAGTGATTACAGGTTGTGCTATAACACTTTGCTAAAAAACAGTTTTCTTGCAGGGCCCAGTGGCTCACACCTGTAATGCTAGCAATTCAGGAAGCTGAGGCAGGAGGATCTCAAGTTCGAGACCAGAGGCAGTTGCATAATTTAGTGAAACCCTGTCTCAGAAATGAAAAAAAAAATGGGGTGGAGGTACAGCTCAGTGGTACAGCACTGGCAAAGCATCTAAGTGTGAGGCCCTGGGTTCAACTCCTACTACCAGAAAAAGAGAAAAATGGAAAAAGAAAAAAACTTTTTTCTTATTTTTGTCCAGACCAAATTCCACCACAAATCCATCATTTGCAAACAATATGATGAGGTTATCATTGCCGTTAAGTGCCATTGAGTTGGGTCCCAGTGTATTCCCATGTCCTCCTGTTTTTGTAGTACTAGGGATCATACCTGAGTGTGATGGGGTAGAACACAAAAAAAATGCCTGAGCAAACCTGCAGTGGAATAAAATCTCTCTTCTTTCTCTCTAAAGATACAAGAATTAATCTGGAACTGATGTGTATGTTAGGTAGTGGTTAGACATTAGCAGGCCACAGAGGAAAGGAGAATGAAAGGATTAAAAATATGGTCTCTGCTTCCAGCCATAAGCTGGGACAGGACCTCCCAGTACATGAGAAAGGCAAACTTTGGATAACATCTAGTTATTATTCTAATTGAACCCATGCCCTAGCCAACATTAATGCCTGACTGAGTTCCCAGGTTATAAACAAAAGTATATCATTCTGAAGTATAGGAAGCAAGTCCATTAATCCATTTTACAAAACAAAGACCTAAGCCTCCATAAGTCCTAAAACACATAAGATTACTATATAACATGCGGTATCCTCTAGTCCTGTCTGAGAAAGACAAAGCTTGAGTTTTGTGTCAATATCACACTGAGTAGACCGTAGCTTTACTCTGGTTTCAGTAAAACTAGAGTGGATAAAAAGATAATAGACCCAGATTTCTTGGAGCTCCTACCTTGTCTTTCTATCAAAAGTATTTTTCCTTCAAATAAGCCTTGTTTAACTTTTATTCTGGTGTCTCTGTATTTTCCTTTGCCTGAGGGAGTGTCCTAAGCTTCACCCAAAGAACTGTGTTTGCTCCAGGTTTTCATTAGTTTTCTCCATGCTTCTTCAGGTGTCTCACATTAATGACAGCACTCTAGGTGTAGGGTGCTTCACTTCTAAACAGACAAACTCCACTACAAAATTACTTTAGACTTTATTCTTAGCAGTAGAATAACTCTCAGCTATTGCCTCCCCTTGTTCCTTAAGGGCAAACTATCAACTTGCAATAAGTTTTGCTGATTCACTGCTCTGCCCCACGTCTGTCAGTTTGCCACATTGTGGGGGCTTGTCTGTTGCCATGAGGCTGAAAGCTATGCCACCGGTACCTCACATACCACCAGGGTCACCCATAGTGGATAGGTTTCAGCTGCGCTTCCAGAATAACACAGATTAGAGAGTAGGCACCACTCCCAAAACAACTAGCCATTGAAAACTATGAATAGCAAAGAACCACTATCAGATATCATGCCAGAAAATGAGCCCCCCAGGTTGGAAGGCACTCAAAAGTCTACTAGGTAAGAGTTGCCTCCTTAAAGTAGAGTCTACCTTGGTGATGGAAATGGAGAAAAGCCACAGGGAACTACATTTACTGAAGTGGCACAACTTAAAATGAGGAGAAACAACTGTAACATCCATTAGTAACTGGAACATGGAATGTACATAGTATGAATCTAGGACAATTAGAAATCATTAAAAGAGAAAGGGAGCATGTAAATATTGACATTCTTGGCATCAGTAAGCTAAAATGGACTGGCATGGGGCATTTTGAGTCAGATAATCATATGGTCCTCTCTGCTGGGAGTGACAAACTAAAGAGAAATGGGATTGCATTCATCATCAAAAAAGACATGTCAAGATCTGTCCTGAAATACAATGTTGTCGGTGATAAAATAATATCCATATGCCTACAAGGAAGGCCAGTTAATATGACTATTACTCAAATTTATTCACCCAAGACTAATGCCGCAGATGAAGAGGGGGAAGATGTCTACCAGCTTCTGCAATCTGAAATAGATTAAACATGCAATCAGGAAATATGATAATCACTGGTGACTGGAATGTAAAGGTTGGAAATAAGGAAGAAGGCCCAGTAGTTGGAAAATATGATCTTGGTGACAGAAACAATGCTGGAGATTGCATGATACAATTTTGTCAGACCAATGACCTTTTCATTGTAAATACTTTTTTTGACCAACATTAACAGCAACTATACAAATGGACTTCACCAGATAGAACATACAGGAACCAAATTGACTACATATGTGGAAAGAGATAATGGAACATCTCTGTATCAAATGTGAAAACAAGACCAGGTGCTGATTGTGGATAAGATCATCAACTTCTCATATGCAAGTTCAAACCAACATTGAAGAAAATTAGAACAAGTGTACAAGAGCCAAGGTATGAACTTGAGTACCTCCCACTTTAGTTCAGAGAATACTTTAAGAACAGGTTTAATGTGTTAGACACAAATGATAGGACACCAGATGAGTTGTGGCATGACATAAAAGATATCATTCAAGAAGGAAGCAGAAGGTTATTAAAAAGACAGGAAAAAGGGAAAAGACCAAATTACAAGTCAAAAGACACCCTAGAACCTGCCCTTGAATATGAAGCAGCTAAAGTAAAAGGAAGACATGATGAAGTTAAGGAACTAAAGCGAAGACTTCAAAAGGCAGTTTGAGAACACAAAAACAAATATTATAATGACATGCCAAGAGCTGGAGGCAGAAATCCAAAAAGGAAGGAAACAGTCTGTGTTTCTCAAGCATAAGGAAGTGAAGAAAAAATTCAAAACTTAACTGGCAATAGTGAAAGAATCTACAGGGAGAATATTCAACAATGCAGGAAACATCAAAAGAAGATGGAATATACAGAGTCCTTATACAAAAAAGAATTGGTAAATGGTCAACCATTTCAAGAGGTTGCTCATAAAGAGGAACCAATGGTAGTGAAGGATGAAGTGGAAGCTGCCTTGAAACAACTGGTGAAACACAAGGCTCCAGGAATTGATGGAATATTAATAAGGATGTTTCAACAAAGAGATGCAGCACTGGAGGTGCTAACATGTTTATGCTGGGGTTTGGAAAACAGATTTGGAAAACAGCTACCTGGCCACCTGACTGGAAGAGATCCATATTTGTGCCTATTCCCAAAAATGGGGATCCAACTGAATGTGGAAACTATCTGACAATATCATTAATATCACACTCAAGTAAAATTTTACTAAAGATCATTCAAAAGTGACTGCAGCAGTATATAGACAAGGAATTACCAGAAAATCAAGCAAGATTCAGAAGAGGATGGGGAAGTATGGACATCATTGTTCATATCAGGTAGACATTAGCCAAAGGCAGAGAATATCAGAAAGATGTCTATGTTTTCTTCACTATGCAAAGGCTTTTGACTGTGTGGATGATAATAAATTATGCATAACACATTGGAAAATGGGAATACCAGAGCACCTAATTTTACTTATGAGAAATCTGTATGTAAAACAGGAGGGAGTTGTTCCAATAGAACAAGGAAACACTGCCTGGTTTAAAGTTGAGAAAGGTGTGTGTCAGAGCTGTATACTTTCACTATATTTCTTCACTTTATATGCTGAACACATAATCTGAGAAGCTGAACTTTATGAGGAAGAACATGGCATCAGGATTTGAGGAAAACTCATTAACAACCTGGGTTATGCAGATGACACAACTCTGCTTGCATAAAATGAAGAGAATTTAAAAGATTTGCTGATGAAGGTCAAAGTTCATAGCCTTCAGTATGGATTCTGACTGAACATCAACAAAACAAAAATCTGTACAACTGGGTCAGTATGCAACTTTACCATAAATGGAGAAAAGATTGAGGTTGTCAAAGACTTTGTTTTGCTTGACTCTATAATTAACACCCATGGAAGCAGCAGTCAAGGAATCAAAAGATGCGTTGCTTTGGGAAAACCTGTGGCGAAAGATCTTTTTAGAGTATTGAAAAGTAAAGATGTCACATTGAAGGTGAAGGTGTGTCTGACTCATGTCATGGTATATTCAGTCACTTCATATGATTGTGAAAGCTGGACATTGAACAAGGGAGACAGAAAATGAATTGATACTTTTGAATTATGGTACTGGAGATGTCTATTGAATGTACCATGGATTGCCAAAACAACCAACGGATCTGTCCTAGAAGAAGTGCAACCAGAGTGCTCCTTAGTAGCAATGATGGCTAGATTGCATCTTATGTATTTTGGACACGTAGTCACAGGGATCTATCCCTGGAGAAGCATATCATGTTTGGGAGAGTGACAGGTAAACAAACAAACAAATAAAGAAAACCCTCCAGCATATGGATTGACAAAGTGTCTGCAACAATGGGCTTAAACATAAATAAGATGGTGTGCCCGGCACAGAATCAGGATGTGTTTCAATCTGTTGCACATAAGGTCGCTGAATTGGACTCAACTAGATGGATAGCACCTAACAACAACAATAACAATTCTCTATTCTTTAATCTCTATGTCTCTTCTCAATTCTTTCAAATGGAGAGCACAAGCACCAAGCACCAAAGTACTTCTGCCAGTTCTCTAGACCCAATTTTCACTAACAAATGTGTGATAAAAGACAGAGAGATAAGCCTGGCATAGTGGCTGAGACCTGTAATCCCAGAAACTCAGAAGCTGGAGGCATAGGAAATCCCATGTTCACCGCCAGAGGCGGCCTGTGTGAATTAGCGAGACCCTGTCTTAAGAATAAAAAAATAATAATAAGGAACTGGGACAATGAAATAAGTACCTTCCCACCATCTGGTACTTCTTTTTGTATCATGTTAATGGTTTCCATTCCATTAGGTATAACACTGCAAGAGAGATTCCCTCAGAGGTCACAGGATAGACTGAGGCTCTGGCAGTGACAGAGGAGAATTCACACCACTTTGATAAGGAGGAAAAATATTTCCCCAAAGGAAAGCAAATAAAGGAAAACAAAAAGAGGACAAAACAGAAACCGTAATAGTTCTGAGAAGGTATCCTTTTCACAAGGTACTCTGAATTCTGAAGAATGACACTTTTGTACCCTCTTCCTTTACTAACGGATTTATCTTTTTTTCACTTGCAAAAATAATGTGTTCAAAAAGCATCACAGTGGTCCAAACTGGGAGCTGAACTCCCCGAAAAAGGACAAACAGTCTTCATCCTACTACCAATCAGCGGAATGGACCTGGACACCAAGAACCCTACCAGGTATAGAAAGGATGGGATTTTCCACCTATCATCCCATAAAAACCCCTGAGACTTTTCTGCTTTTGAAATGGGCAATTTTTGAGATTGAACATTGATTTCATCTTCTTCAAGCTTGATCTTGAATTAAAAACTGTTCTTTCTTTTTTATCAAACTTTCCCTCCATCCCCGTTTTTTGGAAAAAATAGCAGGCAGCAAAACCTCTGGGTTCTTGTAACAAAAGGCATCTTATTTTTGATAGTTGGAAAATGTGTTGGTTTTGAATACAGTAATTTAACTCAAAGGACGATCTCTGTCTGCATGATTGAAATTAAATGAATTAGAAAAGTGCCTTTCAAAAAAAAAAAGAGAAGAAACCATATCTTTTGTTGTATGTTACAAAATGTGTTGAAGTAATAGAGTAAATTAAACTTTATAACTTTTAAAAGAACAATGAAATTTAAATTTATTGTTTCAATGAAAATTTACCAAATCTCTATAGCTGTAGACTAAATCATCAGTGGACAGATCAAGCTTTTTAAAAAGAGATTTATAGTTTTCAAGTAGGCACAGAAAATTTCCACAAATAACATAGGTAAACAAAATGTATATAATGAATATATGATTGTTCTGTGAATTTTATGGATGAATAGTGATGGGTATGAGAGAAAGAATTTTTAGAGGAAAAGAAGTACTTCAAAAATGTTAGATTCTTACTAGATGGAAATTATAGTTCATAAATTGCAAGGCCTTTCAAAATTAAACTTATATACTCATAAAGTTAACAGCATATATTATAAAGCTAAAATTTAAAGGTAAACATGGCTAGGATGATTTCTTCATATTTATGCAGTATCCATAATTAACAATTGTTCTGGAATCTCTACCTGAACAAAATTATAAAATAGTGTTTTATGTGGTATTTACATACCATGGATAGATGGTATTTAAAATTTACAGTTAATGAATCTGAGATTGAAGAACTTATTAGACTGATTAAATTTGCATGATGTGTCAGGTAAAATAGGTTAGATTACATTGCACTAATGGGCACAAAATGAATGGCCTAAAATAACTAAAGTTTATTTTTGAGTTACATATACATTTTGCTTTGGCTGCAATTGGTTCCACGTCATCTTTACTTGGGTTCCTGCTCTGAGAGAAGAAAGATTGGGAAGGAGGGACACATGGCAAATATATGTTGGTTTTAAAACTCCCACCCAGAAAAAGTACATGTCATCTCTGTCCACATTCCACTGGGCAGATCAATCTCAAGCTGCTTTTGAGTTCACCAGGGTTAAACCTTACAATCCTCTCTTAGGGGAACATCAGAAAACAACTAAAATATTTGGTAGACAAGAATAAAATCTAGCTCATAAGTATTAGAAGAAATAGGATTAGAATCCAGGATTGTTGCTGTTATTAGGTGCCGTCGAGTCGGTATCCGACTCATAGTGACCCTCATAGGGTTTTCAATGGCTGACTGTTTTGGGATTGCTTTGGGAATGGATTGCCAGGCCCTTCTCCCATTTTTGCAGTGCTGGGAATTGAACTCAGGACCTCAGAGACTGCAGTGCAGCACTCTACCTGCTGAGCCAAATCCCAGCAGAACCCAGGATAGTGGTCAATTAATTCAAAATGCTTTGCTTCAATATATGTTTGCATCAATATTTGTTGTTTGTTCTTCTAGTGTAGGATCGCCATACATTGTCCATCCTGGCCTCAAATTCGTGATGTCAACCTCCCATGTAGCTGTGGTTATTGACACTACTGCACCAAACTTCTGTTAATATTTTAAGTTTATTATTGTGTATTATTGGGTTCTACTGATACATTTAGTATGTGCAGTAAGAACTAGAAACATTGGCAAAGGCCTTATCACTGTCATTCTGCCAATTGATTGCACTTAAATTAAAATGGAGAACTTTCCACTTATAGTCATGAAAAATGATGTTGTTGTTGTTAGTTGCTGTCGAGCCAGTATCCAACTCATAGCAACCCTTTTAGGGTTTTCAATGGCTGACTGTTTCTGGATTGCCTTGGGAGTGGATTGCCAGGTCCTTCTCCCATTTTTGTGGTGCTGGGAATTGAACTCGGGACCTCAGAGACTGCAGCTCAGCGCTCTACCAACTGAGCTAAATCCGAGCCCAAAAGATGATGAGTAATGGTAATTGCTATCTTGCTATAATAAATAGGAAAACTGGACAATATCTATGAAGCAACTCTTGTCAGACATTTGATAGCAGACAGTGCTGCAATGCCATCCTGGAAACATGGGAAACAAATGAGGCCAGCAAATGAGGGGAACCCTAAGATTTCTGAGCTTACTGACTAGAAGCTCTTCCCCACTTCAGCAAAGCACGTAGAAGCCAAAAAGAGACAATCAGTTTCACCAATAAACATAAGTAGGATATTTCAGGAATGTCTGCGATTAAAGTCAATATACACTTATATGTGAAAAAGCATACAAACTTCATAAGAAAAAATCAAAGAAACAACAATGAAAATGAATTTATCTGGAATAAATTACAATACTCAGACGAGTTGAAGTGTATTCTATTTTTCTCTAGCAATTATGTAATTAGCAAACAGGTGTGGTAAAACTACACACACATACACACACAATATACTCAGTGAGTTCAAAGAAAATATCACAGAGAAGAATGAAAGTAATTTATTTATATAGGCCCAAATGGAATATCTAGAGGTGGAAATATAATATCTAACATTTAAAACATACAAAGTAAGAATAACAGCTGATTAGAAACAGCAGAATGACTACGTAGTAATCAACTATCTAAAATGAAGCATGGAAAAGGCTGAAAATTTGAACTGAGTCTAATGAGCTGTCCGGCAGTAGCAACAGGACTAAAATACATGGAATTGGATTTCCAAGGGGAAAAAAGATAAAAAGATGAAATAATACATAAAGAATTAGAAAAATTAAAAGTAAAGAAAGCAAACAAGCAAGAAGTAATACAGTCTATAACAGAAATAAGTAAATAAATAAAAAAATGACAAATTTAAGTAAATG
>VMDO01035566.1:0-15962 GCA_007922755.1 Pedetes capensis | reverse complement strand
CACACACACACACACACACACACACACACAGAGCAACGTGGCTACTTCTTATGCTATGTCATTCATGGACTAGCTGTTGTTAGATGCCGTGGAATAGGGTCTGATTCATAGTGACCGAGTGTACAACAGATGAAACAAACACTACAGGACGCTGTGCCGGCACTATTGTCAGTGCTTCTCTGTTAGTCATAAAGTTTTACGTGGCTGACTATTTTGGAAGTAGGCTGCCACGTCCTTCTCTCAAGCCTACAAGACCTAGTATTCCCAGGTGGTCTCCCATCCAAGGACTAACCAGGCCCAACCCTGTTTAGCTTTCATGATCTGATAGGATTGAATGCCAAGATGGTACTTCTGTAGACTCATGGACTAAATAGCTGGATCCATCAGAGTGTTTGTTCATATCATTTTCATTCTGCCCCTTATTAGATCCATGAACCTGGAGCCTTACCTCTCAGTAGAGTTATGCTTTAGTCAGTAATTGAAAGGATCTAAACTGTTGTGTGCCAGCCCACAGTTGGTGTTCAGTAAATAAACTTTGACAAAATTGGGGAGAAGAAAATATTTCAGTGACTCTTTGAACTGATTGCCTCTTCTACAAAGACACACCTTAAATCTCTTTCCTGCCTGGGAGTAGAGCTTTTAAACTCTACATTTCTAGTAAAAGCATGTACATTTTCTCAATCAAGACAAAGTTTTACAATGGTTTTATAAAAGAAGGAGAGAGAGAGGAGAGAGAGACAGAGAGAAAGAGAGAGACAGAGAGCGAGACAGAGAGAGACAGAGAGAGAGAGAGAGAGAGAGAGAGAGAGGACGAAGACAATGAAGGAGGAGGAGGAGGAAGAGGAGGAAAACGAGGCTGGCCAAATAACTGGATGGAAGCCATGGTTTCTTCAGTACAAGAATGCAGTCCAGCTTCGAGGTTCTTGAGGGCGAAATGTGTAATTCCTCTTCCTCTCCAGTTTCTTGGCCAGATAAACCCTGTGGGTAGGTCTGGAGAGAGGAAAGAAGACATGAACAGTTTCAACGTCTTCACTTAGGAAGAAGTTGGATTTAGCTCAGTTGGTACAGCGCTGCTCCTCACTCTCTGAAGACCCGAGTTCGATACCCAGCCCCTCAGAAAAGGGAGCAGGGCATGGCAGTCCACTCTGGAAGCAATGTAGAAACAATCAGCCATTGAAACCCCTACAAGGGTAGCTATGAGTCAGGCCCGTCTCCAGGGCATGCAACAACAACTATGAGGAAGTCAGGCACAGTCAGCTGTTGGGAGAAGAAATTCAACTTTAAAAGTTGAAGATACAACAGCCAAACGGAGAAAGGGCGGAGAGAAAGAGAGTAGGAAAAGTGGTGGTGGTGTGTGTGTGTGGGGGGGGGGGGTCCGGAGGACAGAGGGAATCTGGACAAGTAAAGGAAAACCAGAAGACTAAGGAAGAGTATGCTGCTGAGTTTGAGGGTTTGCCTGCTCTTCCTCTCTCACTTGAAAAATATTCGGGACGGGCAAGCGCGCGCTTCATCCCCAGACCCAGGGAGAGAGGTGGCCACTTCACCCCTCCCGGTTCGCCCGGCCGCCCTCTCCCCTCTCGGGCGACACTCAGGGCGCCCCAGCCCCGGAGGGCGCCAGAGGCCCGGGCCGCGCTGCGGCCGCACCACCCGCCCTTCGTCCTCCTCCTCCCGGAGAAGGACAGACCGAGTTGCTAGCCCTGCCCTCCGCCCGCCCCTCTTCCTGGGGGAGCCCAGGCGCACAGTGCGGCTCTGCGACTCCCTGGCTGGGAAAGAGCGCGGAGGGGAACCAAGTCCGCGCCCAGACTGAGGAAGCTGGCGGAGGACGAGCTGCTTGGCTGCGCTGCCCACGGGCCGGGACCCCTAGCTCCCCACGCGCGCGGGCGGCGGGGACCGGGAGCCGCTGACAAGTTCCTGCCCAGAAGCCAGTGGCCAGCGGTCTGTCGAGGAGGATCAGGAAACGGCTTGTTTTCTTCTTTCTTTCATTCTCCGTCCCCCTCCCCGTGAGTGCCGGGGAGGTTGGCAATCGCCGAGGACACGCCCGGGAGATTGAGCCCTGTAGTTGGGGAGACAGTGATCGGGAAGCGGATCAGTTCCGGACAGTTGACAGTCTGTCAACTGTCAGGAAAAGACCGAGACTCGGCGGGGCAACCTCGAGTGCCCTCCAGGCGCCTGGATCGCTGGATCGACGGCCAATCCCACGGCCTCCGTGCGAGCGCCCGGGACAAGCCAGCTCCCCAGCGTGGGGGACGCTCTGGCCACCACGTGCTTGCCCCGTGACTACAAATTCCTCGACATTTTTTTTCCCTGAAAACTTTTAGGTGGAAACATTAACTTTTATGTTAACTTTTTTGGGGGAGTGGGACTGCTCTGGGGAGAGAGAAGTGTGATCTGATGGAAAAGAGAGGCTGCTTCTAGGGGTTCCGATGTCGCAGGGGTTTACCCAGCACTTCTAGAACATTGAAGTTCTGGGACGTGGGAACAGCTGACGAGCGGAGAGGAGAGCAAGATCCGGTTCCAGGTGGAAACCCTGCGGCCTGTGTTGGGTCAACTCTCCCGCTTGCATGTGTAGCCAGCAGCAGCGCGGGGTGCGGGGTTCTGCGCGTGAAGTCTCAGCTGGGACCCGGGTGAATGGTCCCCAGCGGCTGCGCAGGGCCTTGGCCTCCACCGCCTCCGCAGGCCTGGGTCTGGCCTGGCCGGATGTTAGCTATGGGTGCCCTGGCAGGTTTCTGGGGCCTCAGCCTCCTCGCCTATGGATACCTGTCCTGGGGCCAGGGTTTAGAGGAGGAGGAAGGGAACTTGAGAGGTCAAGCTGGAGAGAAACTCGAGCCCCTCACCACTGCCACCTCCCAGCCCCATCTTATTTTCATCCTGGCGGATGATCAGGGATTTAGAGATGTGGGTTACCACGGATCTGAGATAAAGACACCCACTCTTGACAAGCTTGCTGCCGAAGGAGTTAAACTGGAGAACTACTATGTCCAGCCCATTTGCACACCGTCCAGGAGTCAATTTATTACTGGAAAGTAAGTGTGACTACTTTTATATTTATTCCTTGGAGAAATCTTAAGCATTTAAGATCTTGCTCCTAATTTAAAGGAGTAATAAAGTTTGGAGAACAAGTGAAAGAACAAATGAGTGATGTACCATGTGGGGTTATGGTGTTAAAAAAATTGGTGGCCGTTTTAATGATCTTGACAGTCTAGTCACTAGTCATCTCGTTTTCCTTATGCTGAGAACCAGTTGTGAGCTTTTGAATGAGGTCGGGATTTACAGCGCCTGCTCACCAACCAGAGAACTCCAGAAGCTTTCCTCTCCAGAATTTATTTTGATGTTTCAGCATACTGAGATTTTGTTTCAGGTGTCACAATAGAATTCACACTCAGCATCACTGGTCAGAGAGACTGACCAAATTTTGTCTGCAACTCTTGAGTTGCAAAGAATCTAGAGTGAATGATCAAATCACAAGTCATTAGAAAGAGAAAAGGGGCCACATAAACAGATGAGAGGTAATGTGAAGTATGACCTCATAGGACTTGCTTGGGTCTTTGATGGGTAATTTTCTCTTCTGGTATCACTAATGAGACCTTATTTAATTACCAAGACAATTCTCAAAATACAATGAAATTCAATGAAACCAAACTTCATCTGAAGTTTTCTGCTGTTTCTCCCATGTCTGGAAATTTTTCAAATAACAAACAAAACTCAGATTATTAGGATGCTTAAGTGAAGTGTTTTGAATATTGTCATCACTGTGCTAAAACAGCTAAATCTTCTACTTAAGGTGTTCATACATTTTCATATTTTTATCCTATCAGAACACAGGCTACAGAAATTGATTTCACCTTACAAATTCAGTCTGGAATGGAGATGAAGCAGGATGGCCAGGGTTCAGGCTAGTCCCGGACAGAGGTAGAAGAGAAGCGTTGATAGTTTCAGTTTATGCGTGTTATGATTTTAGTTGCAGGACAGGGAATCCTTGCTTCAGTGAAGTTGTTCTTGGAATTGGATCCTATAAAAGTCGCCAATATCCATTGGAAAAATAAAGGCTACAGTATTTTGTAGGAACCTGTCTTGCAGAGACTTTTGCTTACAGCATAATTTCCACTGCTTAGCAAGCTGTCAAAATTTAACATCAGTGCCAGAAAGGGTGGGGGAGGAGAGAAAGAAACTTCCTTAGAAAGAGAAGAAAAGGAGACTCGGGGGGAGGGCAGGGGATGAGGTGTTTTACTGTACTTCAGAGTCATTCTAAAGGTTAAGTGTGGCATCATAAAATTAAGGGCATTTGGTATTTAGGAACAGATTTTTGGCTATGACACAAGAAGTCCATCTGGTGGCCTGGAGGTCAAGTTATGTCTAATCCCAACCACTCCTGTACTTGGCTCATGAAGTGTGTCACAAAGCCTCTTCAACTGATTGATGGAATTTAAATTGGTACAGCTAGCCAACAGTAGTTGAAAAACGTGTAACTGAATTATATGAATTTATTTTCACACCAAAGTATACACTCAAGGCTTTTCACTAGACAAGAAAATTTAGTTTGAAACATCCTGTACTGATAAAATACCTGTTCTATCTTTGAGTCTGTAGGTTTACTTAATAGGATGGATCAAAACCAAGTAGAAATAATTCCTAATTTTTCTCTTTGGTCAAAGTTTGACTTTTCTGCACTTTAGTGCTGTCAAATATTTAATGAGATTTCTCCTCATATTAAAATTTTCTATTCAGTGCAAGACTTGTATAACTGTTTTATAGACAAGAATTTCAATAGCTACTATAATTCAATTTACATCTCTACTTGGATTTAACAGATGAAGATGTTTCACTTGCAGTTCTGTTTTTAGATAAATTACTGGAACTTTCCTTTAAATGAACAGAGATGTAAGGAAGAAAGTGGTTATAGGAGTCTAGTTCCAGGCTTAACATTAATAATGCAAGGCCAGAGAATATGGTCACTTATTCCATATTCACATGTCTCTACTTTCCAAATCCTGTGCCCTCTGATCCTCTAAAGTAAAAAAGGAAACCATAAAACCCCAAATGATGGAATTATTTTAAGGGGGAATATAGGTTATGTGAAATGTGAGAGGGGTCAAATATCTTCACACTACTTAAGAAGAGTTTAAATGTTAGAAACTGAATTTATTTTTGATACCGTTAACAAAGCAACCCTCTCTTTATATTTTGCTGGAGTCAAAATACAAAAATGCTTTTTCTACTGCTGCATAAATCTATAACAAATTCCAGATTCCTTTAATAATTTATATAGCATATCCATCTGGCAATATTGAAGAGCAGTCAGCCTGTCAATTATCATGTACTGTGTGCAAACCCCTGTATGGGAGCTCTGAGGGACAAGTAAGAAATGAACCTTAATCTCTGGATGTTCTTGTTTTTGTTAGTTGCTGCCAACAGTAGTTTTCAAATTTGAGTGTGCAAAATGAGTCACCCAAAATGCTAAATACAGTGCCCATTTCTAGGCCCAACCAGTGATTCAACTTCAGTAGGTTTGGAGTTGAGTCCAGAAATCACTAGTGATTTAGTGAACATGTCAGGTTATTCTGATACTAAAACTATTAAAAATAAATTAAGCGCATTGATATCAAAATGCTAGAATCTATGGAGCAGCCACTGTATTCCAGGATAAAGTATTTTATTTGCATTATCTCCTTTAATCCTTACACCAACCCTGTAAGGTAGTTGCTATTCCATTTTATATAGATGGCAACAGACTCCAAGAGTGGTAGTGGTGCACAGGTGCTCGTCAGTGGATTTGATAAACAGCATTTTATATGTGCAAAGTTGGCCTCATGAGATAAAAGGTTAATTGAGAAAGTGGCTGCTGGTGTTTAATTTCAAGATAATTTTCTTACTTTTTAAAAGTTTTCCAAGTAATGACATGGAGAAATGGCAGCATTTCTTCTTAAAAGAGAATATGATGAAGGATTTGGAAAGAATTGTAAGTTTTGCAAAATTCTGACATGCATTTTTTTGAAGACTTTAGGAAGCACTGGTGATCTGAACTGAACTCATGTTTGACAATAAGTTTTTAACTATTCTACCACTCACTTATCCCACTTGAAATACCATGATGATCTTTTTTAGCAAATGCAAAGATAATTTAAATGATGTGCCTTTGTAATTGTTGTTGTTGTTAGGTGCCATGGAGTCAGTATCCGACTCATAGTGGCCCTGTGTACAACAGGTGAAATACTATTGTCAGTGCTTCTCTGCTGTTCATAGGGTTTTCAATTGCAGACTGATTTCTTTTCGGAGTGGGTTGCCTGGTCCGTCTCCCAAGCCTACAGTATGTGGTGTTTCCAAGTGGTCTCCCATCCTAGTTCTAACCAAGCTGGACCCTGCTTAGCTTCTGAGATCTGAGGGGATGGGATGCCACAGAGCTACAGCTGCAGGCATGCCTTTGTAATAGTGTATTCAAAAATATCATTTCACTTGAAATACCTCCCCACCCAACTGCTGCCTTTTGCCAAGGATACTTCCTATCTTTTAGCACCTCAAATTAATTGAGCCTTTTTTTGAACTTGATAGAAATGAAATTACAGTGAAGGTACTCTTTTATATCTGGTTTCTTTCTTTTAATAGTATGTTTGTATAATTTTTCCATGTTGTCTGCATGTATAATTTGTTCAGTCTCATTAGATAGTGTTTCTTTGTATAAATATACTACAACATATTTATCCATTCTACTGTTAGAGACATTTGAGTAGTTTCCAGTGTTCGGCTATTATGAGTAATATTGTCGTAAATATACTTGTATATGTCTTTGGTGAATGTATGTATATCTCTTGTGTATCTGTCAAGAAGCAGAATTGCTGTTTTATGGGTGTGCATACTCAGTGTTTGTAGATGTTGCCTGGAAGTTCCCTAAGTGATGCTACCAGTTTGCACTGTCACTAGTAATTGTGTAGAAAATTCTGCTTCTTTCACATCTTTGCCAACATTTGGTTCTGTCGTTTTTTTGTTGTTGTTTTTGTTTTGTCTTTTTTTTCATTTTAGTTTTCCTCATCATTATGCACTGGCACAACATCCTGGCTAAAATTTGCATTTCCCTGATACCTAGTAAAACTGAGTGTCTTCCTATTTGTATGGACTATTTGGATACCTTCTTTTAAAAAGTATTTATTCTACTCTTTTGCCTATTTTCTTTTTTGGTGATTGTTTTCTCCTTATTGATTTGTGGTAGTTATTTATATGTTCTACACCTTTGTCAGATGTTTATATTGCAAATATCTTCTACTCTCTGGCTTATTATTTTACTCCCTTAGCATTTTTGGGGGGATAGGTTTTAGTTTTATTATAGTTCAATTTGTATTCTTTTTATGTCCTATTTAAGATTTTCTTGCCTACATCATGATCATTACAATGGTCTTTTATCCCTAAAAGTCTTATTGATTTTTTCTTCTATTTGGACCTACAATTTGGAACTAATATTTTAGTATCATATAAATAGGGTTCAAGACTATTTTTCCATGTATTTATCCATTTGGCCTGCATTGTTTACTTAAAACACACTTTCTCCACTGCACTTGTCACCTTCTTCACAAATCAGATGAATGTACCTGTGGTCTGTTTCTGGACTCTGCTCTGTTCTAGTATCTATCCTTATGCTGATAGTGCATTCTCTTAGCTACTATAGCTTTATAATGAATATTGATATCTAGAAAATAAATCCTTCTGTTTGTTCCTTAAAATTGCCTTGTTTTTTTCTTTACCAGTTCATCCATTTTAATATTAAAGAAAAAGAAAATGGATATAAGATGCAAATACATTGGAAGATTCGGTATTGGGAATATAAAGTTAACCTCTTCTGAATTATTCTCCTTTCTAAATAATACAAAAAGTGAGATACTAGGTGAGAATGGAGATCTAGAAGTTTAAAGAGAGAGAAAGAATACAAAATATACTAGGAGCACGAAGAAGTGAATTGAGTAGAGAAATGTAGTGAAAATACTGGGTTGTAATATAAACCCCCTTGAGATTTGTAGTCATAAATCTTAGCAGAGACAGTCATTATTTGTTTGTCCTCCTGTCATACTCAGATGTTTGGTGCAAAAGAAGCAGGTTTGGAGAGGTGGATTTGGCGATTTCCCAAATGAATACAATATTGGATCATGGACTTTGAACATAGCAAGAAAGAGAAGATTGTGGGGGAGTTTACGTTCTCTAAGGGTTGAGTGTCTACTGCCATACCACCCTGATGCCCTATCCCATCTGATCTGGGAAGCTAAGCAAGTTCAGATTGGTTAGTCCTTGTATGGGAGACCACCTGGCAATACCAGGTGCTGTAGTCTTGGGACAAGGATGTGGCGGACCACTCCTGAAACAATCCGACATTGAAAATCCTATGAATAGCAGAGAAGCACTGACAATAGTGCCAGGCATAGCACAGTGTGAAGGAGTGTTTTGTTCAGTTGTACATAGGGTTGCTATGAGTCTGACCCTACTTGAGAGCACCTAACAACAAGTGTTGAGCATCAATGGAGTGACTGTTTTGATGGCAGCGAAGTGAAAACAGTAAATCTGTATAACTGAGAGGATAGGTCATCATGATTGGAGAATTGTATACCTAGGCTCAAAATTCTGTAAGTAGTGTAGTTTTTGAAAATGGTAGGGCAGTGTATGGCAAGGTGAGATGGAGGAAAACATCACTGGAAGTAAGGAAAGCAAGGCACGGTATTAGAAGGTCAGGGTGTTGGGTAGATCATTCCTGTGGATATTTAAGTCATAGGGTCTATGAGAAAAATGGCGGTAAGGTGGATGGTGAGCCAGTACTGGGATCGTCTAGGAATGAGGGATTAGGGAAGAGGCCTGCAATTGAGTAAAGGACTGTACCAGGACAGATAGTCAGTCTTCAGTCTGTTGCCTTCCTTTCCAAAGGAGCTGAGCTTTCAAAGTGATGCAAGAGGGAAATTTGTCTAGAATTGCTAATGAAGAACAAAGAGAAAGCCTATCCCTACTCTGTGAGAATTGGAGTGTGGATAAGAGACCAGCACCACATTGAGAGAATGGCAGAGAGGGTCAGCAATCAGTGAGAGCACAAAGGTTCAGGGCATGTCCAGGAAAGAGCTGGGGTCAAAGGGGATTTTCTTAATGACAAACTTGCAAGAAGAGAGCTTGTAGGAAAGAGCGGAGGAGTTAGGATCGGGAGGGATTGAATGAAAGAAGATTAGAATAGGAGTAAAAGCAGGTGTGCTGGGAAGACTGGAGTTACGGTGAAGACTTAACTAGGGCTGAAAGGCATAATAAGCTTTTATTTTTTCCAGCAGCTCTCTTGGCAAATAGTAGGGGTTTGGTTTTAATAATAGCCTCTCTGTGGAGATGACGCTGCACCTCCCGACTGTCCATCAGGAACCACTGTGCCAACACTATGCACAGCCAGGCACCAGCAAAGCTGTCAGGAGTTCTAGGGGCTCACTTTGGCCCAAAAAATAAGGATCCAGGTCAGGCTGTCAGTGAACTGCAGAGGACCACCAAGGTTGGGGAACGTGTCTGCCTGGAGCTTCCTCAATTTACTATTGTGCTAGTGTTGAAAACCCTGAAAAAGTAACAATTCTTTGAGCCTTTCTCACAGGAGAGAGTCAGGAGGAAACGAGGGAATCCGGTCTAGGTAGTTCATTTCGTGGGCATGTATGTAGGCACACATACCTCCCCTCCACTTATATTGTAAATGTCAAGATTATGTATGCTTTCCTTTACAGCCTCTTATTTTATTCAAGGCCTAGTTTGGGAGACTTTTTTCGGTTTTGATTTTGTTTTGGTGTTTGTGTGTATGTGTGTGTGTGTGTGTGTGTGTGTGTGTGTGTGTGTGTGTGTGTTGTTTTTGTTTGGGGGGGCTGTTTGTTTGTTTGTTGAGAGAGAATCTCACAGTGTGGCCCAAGCTGGTCACAAACTCAGGATCCTCCAACCTTAGCCTCCAGAGTGCTGGGATTTGAGGCTTGTGCCTCCTTGAGTGGCACGTTTTAAATAATATTCTACACCGAAAGACAACTCAATAAATATCAGTTACCCAGTTTCACTCATTATCTTCATAGATATTTAGTTAATACTCAAACATTTAGAAAAGTGTAAATGTTTATGGTTAAATGTTCAGGAGAAACACAAATTTCCTTCAGGCTTGACTTTGCCTTTTGAAAATGAAGATAACAAACAAAGATGGTGGCTTTAAAACCTCCCACGTGTATTTCATAAAGAATGGCTCAACAGTCAGGACCATTCAATAGATAGCTATTCCTATTTGACCCTATGGGCTTTCTAATAGTAGAATCGTGGTCAATTAAGGTATTGGCACAACCTGATGATCAAAGTTCTTAATTTTAAATGACGTTTTCAAAAGACATCCTTTGAAATGAATCTCTATTCAGGGAATGCAATTGAGAACCCTGAAGAGCCATTCTTGAAGGTGGAAACTTATCCAGGTACAGAGGGCTAAGAACATCTGGTTTCATCCCATGACCTTTCTCAGAGATCAAAGGAGGATGGAAAGACTCAGAGCTCCTGCTTTTAATGTGGACCCAGTATGAAAGCTGTTTTTGTTTCAAAGTTTGCTTTCCTTCTGTTTTCTTCTTATGGCACTATTCTAGAATACATTTTGATTTAATTTTCCTACATTTTACTGTAATATAATTAGAGTTTGTTTGAAAGGTTCTTTTATCATTCCCAATATTAAATATTCCCAGTAGTGTTACCTCATGGAGGAATCTATTTTTCTTATGCACTTTATTGTTAAAGAAAAAATTCTTCCTGCTTCTAATCTTTGCTCTTTTTCTCTTCTAATTCATGAAATACATTTGCATTACTAACATACGACTCTCCTCACATCACCTGCATCAGCAAATACCTTCCTTGGTGCCCAACTGACTATGAAAAATGAGAAAAGAACTTAATTTTTACTGAGGGCCAATTGTTTTCAAACGTCCTGTCATTTGATATTTGCATCCATCCTATAGGTGAAATACTTTTATCATTTTGAAAATATTAACAAAATATTTAACAAATGTCTTTATTTTATGGCTGGCATATAAAAACTTTAGAGGAATTATATAAATTGGTCATGATCACACAGGTTCTAGGTTGCAGAGCATATATTTGAACCTAAATTTGTATGACTTCAACAGAACCCATATTATTTTCACCATCCCATTCTGCCTACCACCTAATTTATAAGTACCTTAGACAAACACATTTTTTGTCTTCTACACCTTCAAGTTCTCCACACCAGAGAAATGGACAGCCCACGATTTCTCAAGCACATCTTGACATCCCTCCTCTTTGGCACCTACCCTCTTCGCTCCTTGGAATTCACACCCTTTCTCTCTTTATCCAGTGCTAACCACTCATTAAAACTCAGCTAAAATATCACATTCCTCATACAGCTTTCTGTGATTCCTTAGCCAGAAATAGTTTATCTTAATGATGTCTTTTCATAATTCTTTCAATAACTGTCTTATTAGGCAAGATTTTCCACTCATTTACAGCTATTACTGAAACTTTTGCCTCCCTTGCTGGTCCTCTGAGAAGCAAGACTCTGATTTATAATCTCCATAAATCTCACAGCACCCAATCCAATGCTCTGCAGTAATAGGCACTAAGTAAATGTGTGAAGAATGAATGAATAAACAGATGAATAAGTGATTATTTATTTCCCTCTGGCAGGCAATATGATCCAGCAGAAACAGCATAGAATTTATAGTGAGGAAATCAGAATTATAGTGCTGGTTCAACAAACAAATTACTGACTGTGGCCTTGAATAAGTCACTTAATCTTTCTGAGACATGCTGTTTTCATCAGTAGAATAGGAATAATGATATTATTTACCTTTCCAACCTCAAATGTTATTCCACTGATCAACTGAAATAAAAAATGTGAAAATACTTTAAGAACTTTTGCATATTATTTAATTAAGTTCAAATTCCCTCAAACCCAGAGTTACATCTCCAAGAGTTTTAAGCATACAAAGCTTAAAAGCTTTCTGTGAATATAGTCATCTCTCTTTTCCAATCTCCATGTCAGTAAAAAGAGTTAAAATGAAACCTATATGTTTTAATTTTGGGTATTTTATCTGCCAAGATTTTCGATGAGAGTGTTTATTCTGAGATATCCAGGAAGGTGATTAAAGGTAGGGTGTTTTATGTTTCTGAACTTTCAGGTTATTTCATTTGTTGTTGGTTTTCATGCTTGGCAGAGCCTGCTGGAACCCCGCTAAGCCTGGGACAAGCAAAATATTTAAATAGTGATGTTAAAAGTATAGCGCTAAATAAAAAGAATTGAAAAAAAAAAGGTAATGGAAAAGCCAGTGATTACTTCAAATCCCTTCAATCATTGATTTTAAAACATTTTCTTGAATAACCTCAATATATCTTACTCAACTTTGGATGCCAGCTCACCCCAGGGACCACTGCTCAGTATGTACATGAAAAATAGTTTGAATTAATACCTTATTCTAGGCTTCATGGAGCTAGTACTTGATTGCTCTGTGATCACCATTTCCATAACCTCCTAAATGATTATAGTCCCTGCAGCATCTGTATCCACACTCCACAAAAGACCTAGTGAAATTTCTAAAACACAGCTCAAGTCTTACCACCTCTCTGCTTTAAAGTTTAAGCAGCTGCCATTTCCTATAAGCTACAGTCCAGTTGTTAAGCATTCCATATAAGGACCTGCAAAATCCAGCTTTTAATAAGGTTCTGGTACAATTTTCCAACATTTCCCCATTTTTTCACTCTTTGGATTATTAAATGTCAGGGTACTTATTCTTTCCCACAGTGCTATGTCCTTTTACCCACTCCCAACCCACCCCTTGTTTCCTTCTATGCAGGCCTCTTTGCTGGAATGTTATTCATTCTCTGAAAAACTCCACTGCATCCTTCCAGACCTTCTACCACCCACTTCTTCTGTCAGATCCTTTTCTGATCATTTTCTCAGCCCCACAGCAGGCAGAGGGAAGTTGCGTGCATTCTTTTTTGTACCTCTTGCCTCCTCTGCATACCTCTATTTCAGTTTTCATAGTATATTATAATCACATATTTACCTCTTTTATCCTAATCCCAAAGTGTGCAACAATACACTGAAGTATAAACTCTGTACATATATTTAAAAATATAGAGGTCAGGTGTGGTATTGTACACCTGTAATCCCAGGCCAGGGGAAGCTAAGGTAGAAAGCGGGTTCAAGGACAGCCTGGTCTACATAATAAGACCTTGTGGCAAAAAGAAATGTTTGCTTTTGTGTATGTTTGGGAGGGGTGAGAGAATATTGGTTAATAGTAAGGAATTTATGTGATGTCAACCAAATACCTTTACCACTTCTTCATGTTTCTCATGGGAAAAGGGGATGATAATTCTAATACTTACCTTGTGGAGTTTATTGGGATGATTCAGTGGGATCTTGTACATAAAGCACTTAGACCAGGCTTAAACCCATGTAACCTTGATAATATTTGTTATCTCCAGTCTGGGAAAATTTAAGCCATCTCATACATAATTAATGTTTGTTTACAAGCAGACTCTCAATGAATATTTATTCAATAATTGTATTAAATCAAGTGAAAAGCTCTGAATGAGAGAATACTCAAAACTCCCTTAAGTGTTTCATGGCTGACATATTTGAGTTTATCTTGAACTTTAGGAGCCTTCATATTTTTTATCTACTCATACAATGGCTTAAAAATTCAAAGGAATGTTTTGATTTAAAAATTGTCTCAACATTCATATCACCATTGCTCATCAACTTAAATATGACACTATATTTGATAGTAGGTGGATATAGATATTCAGATTATAACAACCTTTAATAATACTTCAGGTATAATTTTAAACTGTTATATTCAGAGAAAGCAGTTATATTACATGCAAGTTATTTGAAAAGCAGTGGGCATTGGTTTGAATATACAGGTCTAAACACCAGCTTTCCACTACAGTGAAATCTTAGGTTACTTCGAGCCTGTGAGTCCCCTCATTGAATGATAGGACTGAGACCTTAACAAATCACTCCCTTCTGGTGAGATAATATTATTAAATGAGACTATATTAATGAAAGTCTGCAGCCACAGTACCCTGGCATCTGATCATACATGATCATGGAAGCTAAGCAAGGTCAGCCTGTTAGTCCTTGGATGGTAGACCACCTGGAAACACCAGGTGCTGCAAGCTGAGAAGGACCTGGCAACCCACTTCTGAAACAATCCATCATTTAAAAACCCTATGAATAGCAGAGAAGCACTGACATAGTGCCAGGCATGGTCAGTGTCAAGGAGTGTTTTGTTCTGTTGTACATAGGGTTGCTGTGAGTCAGACCTGACTCTATGGCACCTAACAACAACAACAACAACATACTATTGAAAGTCCATGGAACATTGCCTGGCTGATGCAGTGGTTCACATCTATAATCCTGTGACTCAGGAGGCAGAGGCAGGAGGATTGCAAGTTTGAGAATAGAGGCAGCCTGCATAACTTAGCAAGACCCTGTTTCTTAAGCCTGTATCTCTCTGTATATTCTCTAAGCCTCAAAGCTTTGGGGCAGGCATCATCATCCACATTTTATATGTAATGAAATCAAGCTCAGAGAAGTATGTAGTCTTGGAAAAGGTCCCATAGTAAGTAATGAAACTAGGATCCCAACGTCAACACTGTGATTTTGAGAAATCAGAATAAGTTCTTGTTCTTTTGTTTCATATGTAATTTAAAGTTAATATTAGTTTATCTTTCAGAATTTCTAACACTAAAATCATTAATCAAACTATACTTCCTCATAGTGAGAGATGAAATGTCTTATTATTATAATATTTTTCACGACTTAAGTATTCAACAATTATAAGTTCCTATATTGTTATTGTTCTTGGGTGCTGTATAGCTGAGTCTGACTCATAGTGACCCTAAGTACAATAGAACAGAATACTACCCAGCACTGTGCCATGCACACGATCTTTTTATGTTTGAGCCCATTGTCGCAGATGCTGTGTTGCATCTCATTTTGAGTTGTGCCACATCAGCAACTGGAGGTCCTAGGGGCTTTACTCCACTCCAATCATTAAGGTCAATTATACTTTGAAAGGGCAACACATCCCTAGTCATTTCTAGAATGCCTTCCAGCCTGGGGGAGGGGCTTATTTCCAGGCACTATATTTGACAGTGCTTCTTTGCTACTCACAGGGTTATCAATGGCAGTTTTGGGAGTGAGCTGCCAAGTCTTTCTCCCTAGTCTGTCTTAGTCTGGAAGCTCAGCTGGAACCTGAATACCATGGTTGGCCTTGATGATATCTGAAATGCTGGTAGCATAGCTTTCAGCATCACAGCAACACACAATCTCCCACAGCACAGCAAGCTGACAGATGTGAGGGATAGGTCTTGTAAGATATTTAAACTATAATTACAGTTCTATTATTCATTATTGTGTTTTGAAGTAATAGTTATCTAGTTCCTATAAAATATTTAGTTTGACTTTGAAATTTTAATAGTTTTTCCAAATAGTTGATTCTAACAATCTTTTAAAGCAGAGTGCAATGGTGCACACCTGTAATACAAGTGACTTGGAACGCAGAGGGAGGAGGATCACAAGTTCAAGGCCAGAAGCAGCCTGCATAACTTAGTGAGACCCTGTCTCAAGATGAAAAGTAAAAATGGGGTCTAGAGTTGTGGCTCAGTGGTAGAGTGCTTGCAAAGTAAGGACAAGACACACACACACACACACACACACACACACGCACATGGGCTAAGGTATGCTCTCACTGCTCTGTACTTTCTGAAGACCTTGATTATCCCCAGCACCTCAAAAATGCAAGAAGGGCTGGGCGCGGTGGTGCAAGTCTATAATCCCAGCAGCTTGGGGGCAGAGGCAGGAGGATTGCAAGTTCAAGACCAGAGGCAGTCTGCATAACTTAGCAAGACCCTGTCTCAAAAAGTAAAAAAAAAAAAAAAAAAAAAAAAAAAAAAAAAAAAAAAAAAAA
>VMDO01035565.1:0-15973 GCA_007922755.1 Pedetes capensis | reverse complement strand
TTTTTTTTTTTTTTTTTTTTTTTTTTTTTTTTGGCGGTACTGGGGGTTGAACCCAGGGCCTCTCACTTGCATGTTCTGCAAGTGCTGGACCACTGAGCTGCACCTCAGCCCATTTTTTTTACTTTTTGAGACAGGGTCTCGCTAAATTACTCAGACTGCCTCTGGTCTTGAACTTGCGATCCTCCCGCCTCCGCCTCCCTAGCTGCTGGGATTACAGGCGTGCGCCACCACGCCCGGCCAACTCTGCATTTCTTCATTGTACATGCTAGGCGAGTGCTCCACCACTGAGCTACGTTCCCAGCTCTGCCCGTTTCTTTTGAAGAGAGACTCAAGTATACCCATTGCTAATGCAGAACTTTTTTGATCCTAGCCCTAGAAATCACTTACCGTCTTAACAATCATCTCTGAATGCTCTTGAACGATGAGCGATAAATAATATTGTATTTCTTTCCCATATATCTTGGGAGGGACAGATGGGAATTCCATTGTCACGTTAATGTGATTGGTAAAGCCGATAATCTCAAATTCCGGTGGCTCAAAAGACACTGTTTAGAAAACAAAATGAGAAATAAACTCCAGCTTCAGTTAACGAACACATCATGATAATACCCCCCAGATAAACGACAGCCACAACAAAAACCCCCAAAAGCAAAAACCCAAGTCGGTCTACACTTGCAGGCAGTACAGAAGCCCAGAATTTGAGGCCAGTCTAGGCTACACAGCAAGACGCTGTCTCAAAACAAAAACAAAATAATATGCTCAAGTGAAATTATATAGTGTGTAAACCAAGGTGGATTAGAATGATTTATTTTAGTTCATATGGATGTGTGTATGCATATATATATGTATATATGTACCCTAATTAATATATGGGAAAAGGACCCAGCAACCCACTCCCAAAAATCAATCTGCCATTGAAAATCCTACGAATAGCAGAGAAGCACTGACAACAGTGTTTCGTCTGTTGTATGTAGGGTTGCTATAAGTCGGATACTGACTTGACGGTACCTAACACCACCACAATTAATATATGTGAATATGTAAATATTTGTATACACACAGCATAGAGTTGATTACACTCAAAGAAAATGCCTGTCCGTATTTTCTACAATGACCATATATTACTATGATGATGTATTATTGTAACATGAAAATAGTCATTGTTAATTTTATGTTTAGAATATAGCCTGAAAATTGGGACAACTGCTGAATTCCATCCCCAGATCGGTTTTCAATGTTAAACAAATTATTTCACCTTTTTCATTCTCAGTTTTACATCAATAAAATAAGCAACATACCACAATTGGGATCATATGCAGATTAAAAAGAAAAGAGTTTTTCTTTAAGAAATAAGATTGCCTTATGCAAGTACTGCCTGCAGCCGCAGCTCTGTGGCATCCAATCCCCTCAGATCTCAGAAGCTAAGGGGGGTTGGGCCTGGTTAGTACTTGGATGGGAGACCGCCTGGGAACACCAGGTGCTGTAGGCTTGGGAGAAGGACCCAGCAGCCAGCTCCCAAAAACCAATCAGTCATTGAAAACCCTATGAACAGCAAAACACAATAGTGTTTTGAGTATTGTACGTAGGGTCGCTATGAGTAGGATACTGACATGATGGCACCTAACAACAACAACAATACAAGTACTGAGCAATAGTCTGAGGAGCATTGGTTATAGTCCACTTTTCAGATAAGAAAGCAGAGGTTCAGGGCGGCAAAGCAAATAGCTCCCATTACAGAGCGAGGGGACTTGGATTTAGCTCAGTTGGTAGAGCACCGCTCTGCAGTCTCTAAGGTCTCAGGTTCAATTCCCAGCACTCCAAAAATGGGAGAAGGACGTGGTGACCCACTCTCAAGACAATCCCTAAACAATCAGCCAGGGAACACCCTATGAGGGTCGCCATGCATTGGACATGACTCAACAGCAGCTTACAACAACAACCACAGAGTTAGGAGGTGGTGGGGTGTGGAGTGAGCCTAGCCCCAAATCTAAAACACGTTTGCAGACCTTCCTATCTCATGGCAGAGTTAATAAGGGCAACTGTGATGAGCCTGGGAAAAGAGACCGACTCACTGTTGGTGGCCAAGAAGCTGCCGAAACAGCGGGCCAGCGGGCCACTCCCTCCAGCCACCTCCAATATGGGGATGTAGGTCTCGTGCACATCCTGCCACAGATCCGTTAGGTCGCAAGACGTCCTCATGATGTTTGTGCAGCTCTCAACAATCTTCGGTTCTTCTGGTTTACTTCAGAAAGCAAAGGAATAGAAAAAGGGAAACTTTAGCCGGTATGGAAGGAGAATCGCTTTTCTGCGTGCCTCAGTGTCTCATTTCTCTTAGGGCCCTGCCACAGAGCACTGTGCCAAATTCTCTTCCCTAACTATCTCATTTTAACATTGAACAGTCTACATTCTCCCTCCCCCAGGTTCTCGATCCCTTTTACTCCACTTTATCTTCCTTCACTGTGCTTACCTCCACCTGTCACATTATATCTTTATTTGTTTAATGATTTCTCTACCTACTTTCAGAATACCTCCTCCAGGAGGGCAGCGACTTTGTTTCACAGATAGATACCTTGGCATGCAGTGTTGTTGTTGTTGTTGTTGTTAGGTGCCGTTGAGTCGTGTCCGACTCATAGCGACCCCTATAGGGTTTTTAATGGCTGATTGTTTCGGATTGCCTTGGGAGTGGGTTGCCACGACCTTCTCCCATTTTTGCGGTGCTGGGAATCGAACTTGGGATCTCAGAGACTGCAGAGCGGCGCTCTACTAACTGAGCTAAATCCCAGCCCCTGGCATGCAGTAGGTGCTCATTAAATGTTTTCCAGATGAGCAAATGAATGAATGAATGAATGAACAAATGAACTTTGGACTTTCATGGTAGAGGTCTCAGGTCTCCCTCTCCATCCAGGATGATCATGGCTTCCTTCTCTGAGAACACTTCTCTCTCTGTCTGAGGGCCACATGGTCCAGTCCTAAGTCATCACTCCCCACTATGCTAGTTTAGGGACAACCCAGACATGTCATCTACCAAGCTTCAGAAAGTTGTTGTTCATTTGCTGTCGAGTCATGTCCGACTCATAGTGACCCTCATTGGGGTTTCAATGGCTGATTGTTTCGGGATTGCCTTGGGAGTGGATTGCCACGTCCTTCTCCCATTTTTGCAGTGCTGGAAATCGAACTCGGAACCTCAGAGTCTGCAGAGCAGCGTTCTACCAACTGAACTAAAAATCCCAGACCTTCAGAAAGTTAGGTAGATGATATGTATGACTGCTCCATGCACAGAGAAACTTTAAGACATTAGTAGGCCAAAGAGAAGCTCACAAGAGGCCCTCCCCTGAGCCAGAAGCCAAATGCATACTTAATAAAAGGACACTTCAAGGGGCTAAGGGGTCAAAACAATAGTTTACGGGGTGTGCGGGGTGGGGGGAGACCTGTTGGATGTGGGAAGAAGAGGGCCAAAGAAGTCTCCATCCATTTCACCATGACTCTTTGCAGAAACCCCTGATCACAAGCATGAGCTCAGAGAGGCCAAGCTCTGGGCCAAGTGTTAAGCTAGGTAGTGACCAAACCAGACTTTGGACCCAGGCTTGTCCACCAGTCAGCTCTCTGGCACCCTACCTGCCTCCATGAGTAAAGAAAAGCGAACAAAAACCATCAGCAGGGTCAACAAAACTTTGCACCTGTGGAAAACATAGGACTTTTGAATACTTGGGTTGACTAAGTTAGAGAAATCACTGTAAACACTGTATATAGCAATTATTTTGCTCGTGAGACTCTGACCTGTAGAAGCTAGCTTTGGTTATAAATAGAAGCTTTGTCAAAAATACCTTTGGATGATCGAAGTGTTCAACTTAATTAAAACTGGATGGGTGCCTTGCGTCTGGTATTTTAAGCCTCTGAAAAGAAGGCTCAAGCCAGGGAGAAGGGGCGTGAGTGAGGTAGGGAGGCAGGAGCAAAGAGATAACATAATAGATAATAGGTTTAGCAAGAGAAAAAGGAAATGTCAACCAACCTCATAATTGTGTACCATAACGTATACTGAGTTGGTACAATGGACTCATTTTTTAATTCCCAGGATAAAATTAGCCGGAAATTTCGAAATCTCGTCTTGAAAATGCAGGGTCCTTCTGAAATATCTAAAGTGAACAGGGTGGGGGGGGAAGGCATTGAAACTTGCAAGCCAGGGTTGCCTTTGGTCCCTGTTCTATGTCTCTGGGACAGGCAACCCACACGTCGAGCAGAGACGCCCTCTGGGGAGGGAGGGCTGGGGTCTGGGAAACCCAAAGTCCTTCTGACGTTGGAAATGGAATAATACAGTTCATTCATGAATCTATTGCACTGACGAAAGCTTAGGAAGCAAGAGCTCGGTCCTTTGTAAACAAATTTGGACAGAGGAGCTTCCCCAGGTATCACTGACTGACTCTCCGTAGCTCATTGGACCAAAATAATCCAGTTCGTTCTAGGCTATGTGCTAAGCCTGCCGGCTCCCTCTCCACCCAGTCTCTCTGCTCAGCAACCCGCTCCTCCCTAAGCAGCTGGAACTGCTGCAGGTTCTGCTTCCTCCAGGTTCTCCCTGCACTTATTCTCCTGGTCTCCGTGGAGGGGCCCTGACCGGCCTTTTCTAGGCATTACACCCCACAACCATGGTGCAGGAGGTATCAACAGACCCATTTCCAGACCTTGGAATTGAGGTGAGGGGTACATTGTTCTGCACTGGGAAGTCAGAGTGGCAGATGAGACCCTAACACTCCACACGTCAAATCCTGCCTGGTGTTGTTAAATTTTTACAGCTCAGTGAAGTTTCCTGTGGTCAGGACCCAGCCCTTTGCTTCCTGATTGCCAACTCCTCATCCCTCACTGTCTCATAGAAGACCAGACACATGTGTAATGCTTCATGAAATTGGATAGATATAGGTGTAAACATTGGCAAGAATTTTAGTTAAAAAATTATTTTCCCTTATCTGCAACTGACAGATGTTACGGAGAAATTTCTGGATCACTTTTTGTTTGGCATAGCACGTGCCTCCTCATCCTTCTATTAGTGAGAATATTAAAAGTTTGAATATTCTTTCAAGAGGTTTTCAAATGACTTCTAGAGTTAATTTCATAAAATAGTTTTGTGAGACACATAGGCAAACCAGTTAGCTAATCTGAGTTCCTTTTACAGGCAGTAAAATAGGCAATAGGTTTGGAATCAGAAACCAAATTTCCCATATTTTCTGTGTCTGAATGGTCACCTTAGCACTTTGACCCCTATAGAAAATTTAGTCAAGCCAAGAGCATTTCTTACCATTGAAAGCCTGTGAGGTGCCGAACATTAGGCTCAGGTACACTAGGAAGAAGACAAAGGAGTTAGAGAAGCAACAATGTTTCGTCTGGGCTCAGTTTACAAGGGGTCACTGTTTGAGATTCTTTCACACACAGGTACTAATTAACATGGGGCTGAGATTTTCTTGAGCGAACCAAAGTACTCAAGCAAAAGGTTCTTCAATGACCTCAGTCTCCCCAGCACACAGTCAAAGGACTGCATCTTGCATGGATCTAACGTAAGATCCATTGGGATCTGACACCAACAGCAAGGGTTGGCTTGCTTGGGAAGGAGTATCTGAGGAGCACTGATATCCTGGGGAAAAGTTGTCAGAATATAAATTAGCTTGTTGCTGATTAATGTCTTTACGCTTTAAAGGTAAAGACATTTACCAAGGGTGGTAGAAGAAAGAACACTGGTGATGGGAACTGGTGAGTCTCATCCCCTTGAGGTAGGTACAGGTAGGCAGAAACATGGGTCTCCTGCCCGTCACAATGACTTCAGGAGATCGGAGTTCTTGGCACCTTTAGAAGGTGGAGACCAAGGGTGTTAAACACTTTATCCACGGACCATGTGCACCAAGACAACGGTCCCTGTCATGAATCTTCTACTGATATACTACGGGACAGATGGTATTGTGAGACTGAAATAGAGTCAAAAGGAAGGAAGAAAAAAGGCATGAATAAATAGGCCTACAGGAAAAAAAGAAAGGCCAATAATAAATGAGGTGCCAAAACCATTTCAGGGATGAATTTTCAGTCTGGGGAACACGGTGAACAGATAAGGGGTTTGGCTTCTTCCCAAATAGAGGAGTAGGGTGAGAAACTCCACCTTGGCTTAGCATGAGTGTATTATCAGACATTGTAGGGAGGAATTGGGAGGAAATTGGCAAGAACCCCCAAATGGGGAAAACGGCTAAATCTAGGGAAAATGAAGGTAACTTGGTTGGACCTTTGTACAAAACCCTTCACAAATCCCCTGAACCTGATTGGACAATTGGACTTAAAGCTGATTGGCTCAGGCCATTCAGTGGGTGAGCTATATAAGGAACTGTACTGTGGCAGCTAGATCCTTTTTTTTGCCTGGACCTTTGACCACCAACAAGGAGAGAACCCCCTTTTTTGCCTAGACCTTCGACCACCACCAAGGAAAGACCCTGTTTTCGCCCAGACCACCAATGTGGAAACAGCTCTCTCTGCTCTCTTGCCTGGACCTTCGGTGAGGAAAGAATGCTCTCCCACTATGACCATCAACAAGGAAAGAACTCACTCTCCATCTGATCACCGATGAAGCAAGAATTCTCTCCTTGTGACCACCGAGACCACCAACATGGGTGTTTGCCCCTGGAAGGCAAAAGTGTCCGAGGCTTTTCCTTTCTCCCATCTCCTCCAGGGTCTGGAGGGTCACAGGAGTCTGCGCCCCTCACCCCAGGGTCCTGAGTGAATTATGTTCAGTATCTGTGTACGTGGTGGCGCTGCCCGTCTGAACATCTGGGCTGGACCAGGAGGTGCGTGCCCCACAAGAAATCACTCTTTTGGTTATACATAAGGTTATTCCCCAACACCACTGCACCTTATCTTAATGCTTGTTTACCTGGTGTTTCCTAAAATGAACAGAAGGCAGACATCCAGACCAATATTGAACTCAGACCATTGCAACTCTCCATGGGATGCCTGCCACTGGGCAGGCGGACCTGGGTCCTCTGGTCAGCAAAACCAGTTTGCTGCTCCCCAGCAGGGCTCTGTGTGATGATGATCTCACACACTTGCTCCTATAAGAGCTGGGATGAAAAGCAGCACTTACCCATAAGACACAAATGGAGAGATCGGAGGGCTGAGGCCTCGGGGCTCCAAAGCATCTCTGTTGGTGTTTAAGTCCTTTCTTTAATATCTGAAAGTAAATCGATATGAGGTGATCAAAATTCTGAAGTGCCTAATTAAATTGTAAAAATAAGGATAGGGGCAAAGACAAGACAATCGAAGACTGGCCACATTCCTGGTCCAGACTTTCCCTGCTCTCTCAGGACCTGGGCTGTTTCCCCCATTCACTCCAGCAACCTTCTCAGCTTCTGGCCCCTGGCCCCCACCTGCTCAGGGAGAAATTTTAAATTTAATTTTTGAGCCGGTAATGGTCGTTTGGCTAAAAATCTTTAAACATATAAAAAAGTAAATAGTGAAGAGTCTTGCTCTCTTTAGAAAATGACTTATTCTTTTTTGGTAAATCCTTCAGAATATCTTTATGTATAAGCAAAACCAAGTGTATATGTATATATATTTGTTTGTGTGTGTGTGTGTGTGTATATATATATATATATATATATATATATATATATATAGCCTGCAGCAGTAGCCCTGTGGCTTCTGATCCTGTCAGATCTTGGAAGCTAAGCAGGGTGGGGCCTGGTTAGTACTTGGATGGGAGACCGCCTGGGAACACCAGGTGCTGTAGGCTTGGGAGATGGACCCAGCAACCCACTCCCCAAAATCAATCCGCCATTGAAAACGCTATGAACAGCAGAGAAGCACAGACAATAGTGTTTTGCCTCCTGTATGTAGGGTCACTGAGTCGGACCCGACTGCACCTAACAACATATATATATATATATATATATATGTATATATATATATATATATATATGTATGTATGTACATATGTATATATGTATGTATGTATGTATATATGTATATACATATATGTGTATATACATATATACATATGTGTATATACATATATACGTATGTGTATATACATATATGTATATACACACTCGCGCACACACACATATATATACACACAAACATACATGCAAATATACTTTTTTGAGACAGGGTCTCGCTGAGTCTCTCAGGCTAGCCTTGAACTCAGTAATCCTCCTGCCTCAGCCTCCTGAATGCTGATATTACGGGTATATACCACCATGCCTGGCCAAATATATATTATTTTTTTCCTCTTTCAGGTACAAAATAGCACATACAGTTCCTGTTCTACTTAGATTTTTTTTTTTCCCATGTGAAAATACATTTGGGAGCTCTTTTGGCCAAAGGGAATTTTCTTGGTTTCGTTCTTTGAATAGTTTCATGGCATTCTTCTTTAGGGACAAACGTTACCCATTATGAAACCAGTCCCCTATCACGAACATCCAAATTGTTTCTAATCTTTTCTGCACAGAATTCGTTTGCCACATCATTTTGCACATGTGCAACCCTAAGTGTGGGCTGGTTTCCAGGTGTGGGATGGCTAGGTGCTGTAGTTTGAATGTGTCTGCTCAACGTTCACGTGTGGGAAACAATTTCCGAAGCAACTATATCGTGAGGTGAGACCTGTATGAAGTGGTTAGGTCCTGAGTGCTTTGCCCTCATAAATGCATTAATATTGACATCCAGGAAGTAAGTTCATTATGGAGAGGTGGGGTTGTAATAGAACATCACCCAGTCCCCTCTTGCTCTCTTGCCATGTGATGTCCTCTGCCAAGTTATGACGAAGCAAGAAGGCCCTCACCATATCCGATCCCTTGATCTTGAACTTCACAGTCCCCAGAACCATGAGCCGAATTTCTCTTCATTATAAATTACCCAGTCTGTGGCATTCTATTATCAAAGCACAGAACGGAGTAAGACACTAGGCGACGGGCCTATCAGCCAAGGTCACCATAGTCAGGGGGCACATCCACACTTACAAGTCCTGCTTCCCTCTCTGGGACAGGAAATGCCTCCGTTCCTTGCTTTGTTCCTGCGGACCCATGCTCCACTTCAGCCAGATGTCTGAGAACTAGATTCTTGCTTGTTTGTAAAATCTAATTTCCGTCCATGGGGTTCTGCCTGAATTGCTAACGGAGCTTCCTGAAGTGCTCCCTGACTTCAAACGGGTCAGTCTTCCTCCAACAGAGCCCTTACTGTCTCATCTCTGAAGCCAAGGTCCACCCCAGTCCCCCAGGGCCCTGCATGCAGAAGGATCCTATACTTGGCTTCATGATCTCCCGTGACTGTGTTAAAGAGGCTAGCAATTTTATCTTTGACTTTGCATTTTATTAGGGAGGCCTCACAGGACAGGGGTGTACATGCTGGGCTGGGAGCCTGGGCTCACATTTGGATTTTTACCTCTCCCTAGCATGACAGGCCCCTGCCCCTGTGCTGCATAAGTGCTGCTACCCACTGGAGGGGTGCCAACTGGGTCACACTGGCAGACACCCGATGTTCCACTGAAGCCCTCCTGGGGCGGGTGCTGGGAGGTCAGGGTTGGCCCTCCTTTCTCCCACCTGCACCCCCGCCCTGCCATGAACTGGCACCAGGGAGAGCAGAGGACCATTTCCTCTCTGAGCTGGCAGCGCTTGCTTCATCAAGATGGCAGCTGACTGGAGGTTGTGTCTATTGGGGATCAGCCTCTGGGCTACCTTGGACCCAGGGACTAGCGTGTTTGGAGTGGTGGTTTAAATACCCTTAGAAGTGGCCAGTATGCTATGGGCTGGGATGGCAGATCCTTAGGAACAGGGGATGTTGTTGTTGTTAGATGCCGTCAAGTTGGTATCAGACTCACTGTGACCCAATGTACAACAGGTGAAACACTATTGTCAGTGCTTTTCTGCTATTCATAGGGTTTTTAATGGCGGATTGAGTTTTGGGAGTGGGTTGCCCGGTCCTTCTCCCAAACCTACAGTATCTGGTGTTCCCAGGTGGTTTCCCATCCAGGTACTAACCAGGCCCGACTCTGCTTAGCTTCTGCGATCTGATGGGATCAGATGCCACAGTGCTACGGCTGCAGGCTAGGAAAAGGAGATGGGAAGCTTGATTTCCCCAGAGGCAGCTAGCAGGAGGGTCCTGGCATGCCAGGCCCATGCGCATGTGCACCTGGAGTCATCAGGGCAGAGCGGTCCCCAGCACCTGTGGGATGTGTATGGTTTCTCACCGACCCCCACCCATCCCAGTGTCCTTGTGCCTGGGGGAGTGCTCCCATGGGCAGTTCGACTCCGAGAGGACTCTTCCTCTTCGCAACCTTGGAAAATAGAAAAAGAATCAACAGGGTTGCAAAACAGTGGAGAAAGAGAACCAAACTTCCTGTCCGAGCCTTGGAGAATTTTCTGATAGAAATAAGTTGTCACTCAAAAATCAGGCGCTTGAGCCAGGCACAGTGGTGCATGCCTGTCATCCCAGCGGCATCGGGAGGAGGAGGCAGGAAGATCCCAAGTTCGAGACCAGGGGCAGTCTGTGTAAGTTGGTGAGACCCTGTCTCAAAAAAGTAAACAAAAAATGGGTTGTGCAGCTCAGTGGTCCAGCACTTGCAAAGCATGCAAGCGTGAAGCCCTGGGTTCAACCCCCAGTACCGCCAAAAAAAAAAAAAAAAAAAAGGAAATTGGGGCTTTAAATTGCCATCCAGACATCATGTCAGTCAGTGAATCCACCACAGCAAAAGATTTTCTGGAATCTAACAATACCCTGCAAGGTTTGAAAAATACCCGAATGACCAGTTTTTCACCTCTTGACCTGCGTGCGCTGATGAACTTGGAAAACGTATGATAACCACTCTGGTTTGCATCAGTTTCCAACTGCTGCACTTATCCCAGGCCTGCTTCTCTCTCCCAAAGAGTGCTGACCTCCGGACACTTGCTCCTGCTTTTCCTGTTGTAAATCTCAGTGTTTCTTAACCAGGTGGAGAGCTCATCTGGTTTCTGAGCCTGTGCTACAAAAACAAACAAAAAACCTGTTTTTGCTTTTATTTTAATCTTGTTTATGATTTTAACCTTGTTAAAAATAATCTGCCTGCAGCTGTACCACTGTGGTGTCCAATCCTGTCAGATCTCGGAAGCTAAGCAGGGTTGGATCTGGTTAGTACTTGGATGGGAGACCGCCTGGGAACACCAGGTGCTGAAGGCTTGGGAGAAGGACCTGGCAACCCACCCCCAAAAATCAATCACCACTGAAAACCCTGTGAATAGCAGAGAAACACTGACAATAACTGTTTTGCCAGCTATGAGTTGGATACCGACTTAACGGCACCTAAAAACAGCAACGCGGGCTGGGATTTGGCTCAGTTGGTAGAGCGCTGTGCTGCAGTCTCTGAGGTCTCAAGTTCAATTCCCAGCACCGCAAAACTGGGAGAAGGGCCTGGCAATCCACTCCCAAGGCAATTCTGAAATAGTCAGCCATTGAAAACCCTATGAGGGCCGCTATGAGTAGGATACTGACTCAATGGCACCTAACAACAACAAAAACAAAAACAACAACAAACAATGATAATCTGCTATTTCCTGGATTATGTTATCTAATTTTTGGTTTTGTTTTCCCCATTCTTTGAATTTGAGAAAGTCTCCCCACTGATTTTAAACTTGAATGACATGTTAAAAGGAGCAAGTACCCCCTTGGGCACAGCGTCTTTTCCTTAGAACTTGGCCCTTGGAATTATTAGATTCTGGCATTTAAGGACACAGTGGTAAAGTTTGACACACTTGGTTTAGTTTTTCCCTCCTATGTTTTTTCTTCCTAGACCACTTCTTGTTGTTGTTGTTAGATGCCGTCGAGTCGTGTCCGGCCCATAGTGACCCTTATAGGGTTTTCAATGGCTGACTGTTTCGGAATTGCCTCGGGAGTGGGTTGCCATGTTCTTCTCCCATTTCTGTGGTGCTGGGAATCGAACTCAGGACCTCAGAGACTGCAGAGCGGTGCTCTACCAACTGAGCTAAATCCCAGCCTCAAGTAGTTCTTTTTCTTTGAATTGAAATCCTTTAAGATATCTTGGTGCTGAGCATTCCCATAGGAAAATTCCCTGGAATATGGCATGTTCTTTGGGTCTACAGACCAATTTTTCTTGGTTTCAATAAGGTTTCTTTTGTCCTAATTTTTATTTGCATTTTCTGTTGTATTTGTTGTTTTCTCCACATCACGGATTCCAATGACCACAAATGTTTGATGGCATTTTGTCTGTCTTCCATATCAGATTCTAATTGATTTAATCTTTGCTCTTTCATCAGCTTACTGGGCTTAAATCAAGCCTTTCTTCTATTAGAATGTTTTTATTTTCAGCAGTATTTTCTCTGTTCTTTCTTGTAACTTATTTCTTTTGTAATTGGGGTTTTATGGTCTTCAATTTATTCCCCTATATCAATTGCTCTTTTCACATCCATTTGAAATTTTTTCTCATTTTGAGTTTTTTTATTGAGTTCAAATTTTCATCAAGTTGTATGGTGTAAGGAATTACCTCTGCTGTAAGATAAATACAGAGATCTATAACTATATGCATATATAAAATTTTTTAAAAATAAGACTTCTTGCAAGCTATGCTTTTTTTTTTTTTTTTTTTTGCTGTACTGGGGGTTGAATCCAGGGACTTGTGCTTGCATGCTCTGCAAGTGCTGGACCACTGAGCTATACCCTCAGCCCATTTTTTTACTTTTTGAGACAGGGTCTTGCTAAATTACGCAAACTGCCTCTGGTCTCGAACTTGCGATCCTCCTGCCTCCACCTCCCCAGCCGCTGGGATTACAAGCGTGCGCCACCGCACCCAGCTTTTTTTTTTTTTTTTTTTTTTTAAGATAGAGTCTGACTATGTAGTTCATGGGCTGGGATTTAGCTCAGTTGGTAGAGCACTGTGCTGCAGTCTCTGAGGTCCTGAGTTCAATTCCCAGCACCGCAAAACTGGGAGAAGGACCTGGCAATCCACTCTCAAGGCAATCCCGAAACAGTCAGCCATTGAAAACCCTATGAGGGTCGCTATGAGTTGGATACCGAATCGATGGCACCTAACAACATGTAGCTCAGGCTGGCCTCAACTCTTGAGCCCTCCCGCCTCACATGCCCAGAGCTGCTAGGATTATAGGCAGGTGTCATCAACCCAGCTAGGCTTCGTAGTTCTTTCCTTTTCTTGCCATTCCCCCCACTGTACTTGGATGGCCCTCATTGCTTCCTATTGTGATACATTGGAGTGAGATCTTGACTTTTCTATTTTTTGGTGGTACTGGGGGGGGGGGGGAACTCAGGACCTCACACACGCTTTGCATGTGCTCTACCGCTGAGCCTCATGCCAGTCCATTTTTCACTCTTTTGTCTTGAGACAAGGTCTCACTAAGTTACACAGACTGCCTCTGGCCTTGAACCTGTGATCCTCCTACCTCCACCTCTGGAGTCACTGGGATTACAGGTGTGTGTCATAGTGCCTGGCTTGATGTCTCTTTATTTTATTATTTATTTATTTTAAATATTTATTTATTTATTTATTGTTTGTTTGTTTATTTTAACAACTCTATCTGACTCTACGGCTGGGATTTAGCTCTCTTGGTAGAGCGCTGCGCTGCAGTCTCTGAGGTCCCGAGTTCGATTCCCAGCACCGCAAAAATGGGAGAAGGACCTGGCAACCCACTCCGAAGGCAATCCCGAAACTGTCAGCCATTGAAAACCCTATGAGGGCTGCTATGAGTCGGATACCGACTCTACGGCACCTAACAACAACAACAACATCTGACTCTGGTCTGTTGAGGAAAGCTGGGCAGCTTTCCAGTCCCCGCCTGAAGGGTTGGTGCTGGGATCAGGAAGCAGGTAAGCAAAGAGAGAGCTCAGTCTCTTGGCCCCGCTTTCTCCCGGGGGGATTTTGGGTAAGTGTCTGGCACACTGCTCACTGCTGCTAGTGGGAGAGGCGAGGTCGTGTCCATCACGTGGGCTTTGGGTTGTTCTCCTGATTTCGGGGCAGGCACCCCAGTTCCCATCTCACCCTCTCTGCCTGACATAAAAGGCAACTGCAACTGTCAAGAAAGGACTTGGCCACGTGTGGCTTCTTTCCTGTAGATCCGAGGAGAATTTTCAAGATATTTGTTGACTCACCAGAATAACTTCCAGGGGGTGAGGCATACTTACATTTTAAATGTGCTTTTTTTTTTTTTTTTTTTTTTTTTTTTTTTTTTTTTTTTTTTTTTTTGTGGTACTGAGGGTTGGACCCAGGGCCTCCCGCTTGCATGCTTTGCAAGAGCTGCACCACTGAGCTGCCGCCTCCAGCCTATTTTTTAATTTTTTTACTTTTTGAGACAGGGTCTCGATAAATTACGAAGACTGCTCTGGTCTCCAAGTTGCAATCCTCCTGCCTCTGCCTCCCGAGCTGCTGGGATGACAGGTGTGCGCCACCGTGCCTGGTGACTTTAAATATATTTTTAAGAAGCCCCAAATAAAACAAACGAGTAAATCAAAATCAAGATAAAGCATGAGGCTATCCAGTTTGTTGGGTTGAGTGCGCTCCTCTGCTTGCTGCCTGCAGAGAAAGTCCCAGCAGCCCCTGGCCACTTACTCCCAGTCTACAACCCACTCTTTCTTCCTTCTTTTTTCTCTCTCTTCTCTACCTCTCACCCCCTTTACATCAGACAACCTCCTCTGCAGGTAATTGCTTTTCCTTCATTCTTCTCTAGGCTGCACAACATTACTTTTGATCTTTAAGGAAGAAAGAGCCCTCAGGGAAAAGGACAGTGGTCACTGAGTGTCCCTCAGAGATTGGTTCCAGCACGCCTCCCTCATACCAAATTCCAAAGATGCTCAAGTCCCTGATATGAAATGGTGCAGTATTTCCAGGGGCTGGGGTTGAGCTCCGTTGGCAGAGTGCTGCTCTGAGCTCTCCTGAGGCCCTGGGTTCGATCTCTAGCACTGCAAAAATGGGAGAAGGATGTGGCAACCCATTCCTGAAACAATCCTGAATCAAGCAGCCACTGAAAACCCTCTGAGGATCACTATGAGTTGCACCCGACTTGACAACACCAAACAACACGTATTTCCATAGAATCAATGTATATCCTCCTGTATACTTTAAATCACCTCTGGATTACATATGATACCTCACACAAGGCAAATAGTTGTTGTGCTGCATTGTTTAGGGGACAATTACAAGGAAACAGGTGTGTACATGTTCAGCACAGACTGCTGGTTAAGTCTGCAGATGTGCAACCCACAAGTACGAAGGGCTGGCTGTAACGTCCGGGTCTGTTCTGTTGTTGTTGTTAGGTGAGGTCAAGTCAGTATCTGACTCATAGCGACCCTATGTACAATAGGTGAAACACTATTGTCAGTGCTTCTCTGCTGTTCATAGGGTTTTCAATGGCAGACTGATTTTAGGGAGTGGGTTGCCGGGTCTGTCTCCCAAGCCTACAGCACCTGGTGGTCCACGTACTAACCAGGTGTGACCCTGCTTAGCTTCCAAGATCTAATGGGATCGGATGCCACAGGGCTACAGCTGCAGGCAGGTCTGTTCTAGCTCACTAATATTTCATGAATTATAGAATGCACTTTCCTTTTGACATTTGAGCACTTCTCAAATCAGATTTGCTTTTCACAGTGGCATGACATAGTATGATTGACTTTTTTCTTACTTGGTTGCATGCATTAAAAGTGAAGCTTACAGCTGGGCACAGTGGCACAAGCCTTTAATCCCAGTGACGTGGGAGGTGAAGGCAGGAGGATGGCAAGTTCAAGGCCAAGAGGAAGCCTGGGTAACTGAGAGAGACCCTTTCTCAAAACACAAAATAAAAAATGGGCCGGGGGTATGGCTCAGTGGTTGAGTGCTTGCAAAAGGCACACATGAGGCCCTGGGGTTAACTCCCTAGTACTGCAAAAAAAAAAAAAAAAAAAAAAAAAAAAAAAAAAAAAAAAAAAAAAAAAAAAAAAAAAAAGAAAAAAAAAAAAAAAAAAAAAAAAAAAAAACAAAAAA
>VMDO01035564.1:0-15968 GCA_007922755.1 Pedetes capensis | reverse complement strand
TTTCCTTAAAACATAATATTACTAGGTTATTTTAATTAAAAATTCAATCACCAGTTCTGACCCCTGACTTCCACAGGTGGCTCAGAACTGTGGACATGAATTAACTAGTTCAATTTGTTGGACTCTCATTTTCTGCGACTTATTTATACCACAGAGACATCTTTCTATCTTTATGTACATGCATATGCATACATGAATTCAAGAGCTCCTTCGTTCATAGTTTCAAACATTCCTAGTTTTCTATGGTAACCCGTCAATCTCCTTATGGAACTACTCTATTTTCACTATTTGCTCTCAGGATGAAGAGCTGTGTCTATACGCAAGAAAGGAATTTTTGACATGAGGAAGGACTGGGAAGGCACACATAAAGAGTCCCTGAATTTTCCTTCCACATGGGACCTGAGGGGCCTGGAAACTTATCTAGGTGGTCTGCTATTTTTAAGTATCATTTGTAACTCTTGGGCTGTGTTGTTTTGGAGAGGTCTGATATATCCAAATTAAACCAAGTAACTGTAGTATGTTCCACATGAAGTCATTATAAAGACAAACTTTTGTACAACTCACATGGTGTCATGAACCAGCATGTTTTTTAATTTAGTGAAAGAATATAAAAACAACAGCTTTAAATTCTTCACATAAAGACATCTGTATTTTTGATATCTGTATAAAATCCTGAAGTTATAAAGGTCTAGGGATATAGTTCACTCGTGGAGCATTTGCCAACATGCAGGTGGCTCTGAGTTCAATCCCCCAGAAAAACAAAAAAAAACAAAAAACTATTGTTATAGATACTATATGTAGTTAGGGATAAACTATAGAAATAACTGAAATGATAAAAATTAATGGCCAATATTTATTAACCACTTGTGTGCCAGAAATTGTGCTAAGGATTTCATATACAAGTGATGATTTAATATCCACAAAACATTACAAGTCCTACTGCTATCTCTACCTATAGCTATAGAAAATGAGGCCCAGAATAATAAGTTAACTTACTCATCATTGCTCTGTAACAGAGCTTGAACTTAAATACATGTATTCTCATTATTTATACAAGCATTACACTGGTTCAACATTCAAGACACTATTGCTTTGTATGGGAAACCAGCATTAATGAACAGTCTCATTTGGTCTTCATCAAAGTCTTGTGAAGTGAATAATATTACTGTATTCATTTTACAAATAAGGAAATTAAGGGCCAAGGAAGTGAAAACTATTGCCTAATGAAAGAAAAACAGTCAATGGGGAAGTTGGGGACTAAATTTATCCATATCCAACTTCAAAACTAAAGTTCAGTACTTGGCACATAGCAAGTACTCCATAAAAATGTATGTCCATTATATACGGACATAACAAAGGTAAAATACATAATTATGGGATGCTTACATGGTTTGGAACAGAAAAAATTCATGATTGAATGATTTTGTATAATTTAATGAATAAAAGAAACTAGGTGATCTTTTTTTGATATTTATGACCAAAAAAGGTAGTATGTTAAAATATAATAATTTAGATTCTGGACTTTTTCCATGCTCTCCTTCAAAATATATCAAAACATTGAGTATATCTTTACCTTTTATGAAATTGTTCTATTTTAAGTTTTTCATGGTAATATTTTTAAAGGTTACAAAAAGAGAGACAAAGATTAAAGTTATTTACATAGGAACTGGCTTTTAAAAACAATCACAGCATTACACCATATGTGTTCTTCATAAAAGATAACTGCAATTTTAATATGAAATCATAAAAGATAGCTGAAATTTTAATATGAAATCATACAGAAAGTACAAGTGGAAGGATCAAGAAAATGGACTATTTCTTTTATATTTCTCATTCAGGATATACTGTTTTTCTGCAAACGCCAAGAGTACAAATATTTCAGTAGTCTTTTTGTGTATAACCATACCACTCTGGTGTCTGATCTCTTGTCTGATCTCGGAAGCTAAGCAGGGTCGGGCCTGGTTAGTACTTGGATGGGAGACCATCCGAGAATACTGTGTACTGTAGGACTGGGACAAAGACCCAGCATCCCACTCCCAAAACAATCAGCCATCGAAAACTCTATGAATAGCAGAGAAGCACTGACAATAGTGCTGGGCATGGCACAGTGTCGGAGAGTGTTTTGTTGTGTTGTACATAGGGTCCCTGTAAGTAGGACTCAACTCCACAGCACCTAACAACAAAAAAGTAAAATTCATTTGTAGCTTATGGACTGTTCAAAACAGGCCTCACAGCCTGAACACAGGCAATGATTCAGAAGTATAACAGATCAAATACCAATTGTTAGGTGTATAAAAATAACCAATCAATGCAATAAGGAGAGATGACCAATGATATTCAAGAGGAGTTTCAGAAGGGTGAAGAGGTCTTGAATACAACCATTCCACTTAGAGGAGTTAATCCTAAAAAAAATACTAACGAGTTAAGCATTGTGGTACATGCTTGCAATCCCAGCTTCTTGGGAGGATGAAGCAAGGTTCATGAGTTTGAGGCCAAAGGCATCTTGTGTAACATAGGGAAACTCTGTCTCTAAACAAAAACACAAATTTAAAAGGGGTTGGAGATGAAGCTCAGTGGGAGAGCACTTGCCTCATATGCTCAAGTTCCTGGATTCAGCCCCATAGGACTGCAAGAAAAGAGAAGAGTAGAGCAAAGGAAAGAGTAACGTATATGTGAAAAAAAAATTTTTTTTTAATTTTGGCAGTACTAGGGTTGAACCCAGGAACTTGTATTTGCATTCTTTGCAAGTGCTGTACCACTGAGCTGCACCCCCAGCCCATTTTTTTACTTTTTTGACACAGGGTCTCACTAAATTACACAGACTGCCTCCTGCCTTTGCCTCCCAAGTTGCTAAGTGTACAGGCATGCGCTACGGCGCCTGGCCTATATGTGCAAATTTTTATCTGGATCAGTATATTTAAAAGTAGATGCCTGAAACAATTCAATTGAATATCCAAAACCATGGAAATATTTAAATAAGCTATTGCATGTTGATATGATAAAAAGTTACTGATTGCTAAAGAAGTTGGTACAAATATGATATCCTGGAGGATATGTTGCAAACATATTTTACTGAACAAGCATGGAAACCAAAGTAAGAAAACAGAAATGGGACAGTCAAAAAAGTAGAAAGAATAGTTACATATTAAAGAGTGCATTTAAAACATATTTTATAAAAATGTTATATATTTTATAAGAACATATGCCTAACTTTTTATTAGGAAGGTATTATAAGATCATAATATAATATGTGCAAACAAGAAAAATGTACCAAAGTCATTTCCAATACTACCATCAGAGATCACTCTTCTTGCTTATATCTCTTGGTAGTCTCTTTCCTATATAGTGTATAAAGGTTTTTGCCCTGTTGTTTTTTTTCTCCTATAATCAGTGTTTTTCTGTATTGTGGAATGTTCTTCAAACCATAAATGCAAAAAGTTGTATTTATATATGTAATAAAACATTTGATTGCTTTTGATTTTTTATACCATAAATATTGGCATATAGCACCCTGAATAAAAATCTATGTGCACCTATCTTCTTATACAATAATTTCTAGGATTAGTAGGTCAAATAAATAGAATGACTATTCTGGGATTCTTGATATATAGTGCTTAATTATTATCTTTAAAGGTTATAATAAAGCCAGGCACAATGGTGCACACCTGTAATCCCTGCGACTCGGGAGGCTGAGGCTAGAGGATCACAAGTACGAGGGACCATGACAGCCTGCGTAATTTTAGCAAGACCCCTTCTCAAAATAAAAATTAAAAAGAAATGGGCAGTACAGCACTTACAAAGCACACAAACACAAGGCACTGGGTTCAACCCCTCAGTACTGCCAAAAAAAAAAAAGGTGTTACGTTAGTGTATAACTACAAGTGCCAGGTTATCATAGTGATTTCATCTTCATTGCCACCAGAAGCTTTTCTTTCTCTTATCTTTGCCAACTTCATCTGGGAGAATAAATTGTATTTAGATTTATTTACAATAACAAGACTTTTGTTTTGTTAAGAGGCAGAGATAAAGGAACCAGAGGTAACAAATATAACTAAGGACCTTATCCACAAATGTCTTTCCTATAAGTAGTTTTCCAGACAACTTCAATAGAATGTACCATAAAGGTTTGATGACAATGTGAAACACATGATTTTAAGAGCATCAGCTTTAAATTTTAAAGTATTCTGTATATGACTTCTTAACCAAGTTTTTGGTTAAAACTTAAGTTTCCTCCGAATTTCTAATACTATCAATTTCTCTCTTTTCTAAACAGGGGAGTGGAATAAAGGGTGACAAGAGCTCTTCACCAAAGTACATGGACACAGAGCATGTGTCCATGTGTAAAATTCTGGACACAGAGCATGTGTCCAGAATTTTAAGGAGGCAGAGGACCTAAACGTTTGCAATTAACTGGATTCTGCAGGTGTGTATCTCGAAATAGGTATAGTTTTTTTTGTTGTTGTTGTTTTCTTGCCACACTTAAAAGAATCCACAAACAATGTTGTATATATGTAAACTCATTTCTGGTGCCCTTTCAATATAAGGCCAGTTAGTCCAGATGCAATGACCCAGTCATCAAGATCTCTTTTACATCTAAATAACTTTCAGTAGCCCAAGAGCTCATGAATAGCAAATGCAGAATCAAGTTGAATACCTGATGTATGAATGCATCTTGAATTGTCACTGTGTCTTGAACGCAGAATGTGTTTATAATAACTCAAGATAATTTTGCACACTGCCTTTATTTCTTCACTGTGAAAAGATCACATCACATTGAATTTGAATTTTTTTTTAAGATGAAGGAAACAACATAGAAATGATCGGATACAGTGTTTCACTCTGGAATGAAGTGTCTGGAAAGAACTACAAGACAAGTGTCCCTTGCTGACACACTCAGCGGAAGTTCCAATTCCAGGTGAGCTACTCCTTGTATCTACATGTCTTGAAATCTGATCATTTGATTTTGGATATTTACATGAGATCTAAATGAAGATTTTTATGAAATATTTTTGTCAATAAACATGTACTTTTGAGGACATTCTGTTAGAATTCTTGGCAATTCATTCCCTTATTTTCAATGCAACTAATCAAGAAACACCCTTATTAAAGAAATATTCATATACATATTCACTGTATATATTAAATATTATACCACCCATGTTGGCTTTCCTTTCTCTCAAAACTTCAACTTATTAATTATATTACTGTAATATGTTATAAATCCTTATCAGCTTGATCAAAATTAGAGGTGATCATGCTGGTTATAAAAAATATATTTTAGGTATCTAACTTTTCCTGTCAAGGAAATTATATGTACAAAGACACACACACATACACAGAAACACTCTACAATAGGTTCTCGAGAAATAAATCTGTAATGCTATTTAGTTATTTCTGCTTTCAATCACAGGGCAGCTATATTGTGAGAAGATATTTTGTGAAGAAACATACACCTTATCGTGATATCTGAAACTCAACAGCTTGCATGTCTCTCTCTGCATGCCTACTCAGTGTGTGTTTTTGCCCAGTGTGGGAGCAATGTTTGTGAATGGGCCAAGAAATATGCAAACTCAGTAGTCAGGAAGAGATCTTGGCAAGATTAAAGCTTTTGCAAGACTATATCCAAGGTAGCTATAAATTTCTATAACAGGCAACAGGGCTAAGAAGAGTTCAAACATTAGATCCAGATAAGAAAGAATTCTGATCTTTTATAAATAGTGCTTACATGACATAGAATAAATAGTTGCTACAAGCTTTAGCCAGGTGCCAAGGTATGTGCCTGTAGTCCCAGCAACTCAGGAGTCTGAGGCAGGAGGTTTCCAAATTGGAGAGCGGAGGCAGCCTGCCCAACTTAGGGAAAATTTTTCCCAAAATTAAAAATAAAAAAGGGGCTAGGGATGCAACTCATTGGCAGAGCACTTGTCTAGTATGTGCAAGGGACTGGGTTCAACTCCTCAGTACTGAAAAAAAAAAAAAAGTCCAGTTTTGGAAGCAGAGTCAAGTACAGGATCCAAGAATGTGAAGCTTGTATCTTTGTTATCCTCCTATTCTCTGGAATGTACTCTCCTTTTGTTTCTTTCCCCTGTATGTTTCCTCTCATCACTTTCTTGATTTTTACTGACACATACTTTTTTTCTTCAACTCAGAGGCAGAAGGCAGAGAACCAATATGCTGAAAAGGATGTTTTACAAACACCCAAGATCTTTTGAGGAATGACGTATTTCAATGGAGACTAAATTATGTTGAGGTAACAAACATCCTCAAAACTCAGTGGATTAACATGAAAAAGAATTTATGTTTCACTCACACTCCATGGAATTGGTGGGTGAGGGCAAGTTATGACCATCAATGGGCAGCCCAGGGTGACAGCGTCTAGGAGACATGGGAAATCATTCTCTAGCACTTATGCGCACATTTCACCAGTCAAGACTAGTTGTATGTCCACACCCAGTAATAAAGATGGTGGGAAAATACAATTCTATCATATGATCAGAACAAGAGAATCAGAAGATTTGTAAGCAGTTCCGATTGGCCAGTATAAACAAAAATTCAGAAATCCAGAGAAATTAAAATGGTCCATCCTGATTTATTCAGTTTTTCTTTCATTTATCTTCTTTCTTTCTGTCATGTGAGATATAAAGATATACAGTGGCATCTATGATGATAGTAGTATATATTTGCTCCTTCAGCCATCAAAAAGCCTCAGAATGCTCTTGTTCTCCAAATACCAATTCAAAAAGGTCTTATTATAATTGTTCATCCACAAAAAGTGATCAAAATATTCAACAGGCATAACATCGGGAGCTTCCTGCCTATGTTACGCATTAGTCACAATAAACAGGCTAGATTACTGATGCAAGTTCAATTTTTAAAATTATAGATGCATGATCATAAAGCAAAGAATATTTTATATGGGAAGCAAGTTTTAAATTTCACAAGGAAACTATCAAATTCATTTCTTTCTTAATGGAATGAGAACTTTCTGATCTGTAACCTTCTACCTTTCTAAAAGTATTAATCTTAAATTATTTTCAAAGGACACTAATCAATTTATTTTCTAAATATTACTATGCATACATTTATGATGAAAAACATACACTAATAATACTGTTATATGATTCAAGATGAAACATTCAGACTGATCACGTGATTTCTATTGCCCATACCCGTTCAAGAAAACTATGAATCACAAAATAGATCAAAGAACTTAATGTAATCTGCAGCTTTAACAGGACTAGAGGAAAACACAGGGGAAAAACACCTCAAAAAAGCATAGGCAATGACTTTCTGAACAGGAATATATCTAATAGTCCAGGAAATAATAGCCAGAATGGAAAAATGGGATTGCATGGAATTTTTTTTTAAAGTAAACAAACCAAAAAACCCACAACCTTCTGCAAATCAAGGAAATAATTACCAAAGTGAAATGACAGCCTGCAGAGAGGGAGAAAATCTCTGCCAGCTATTCATCTGACAAGGGCTCAGTGTTCAAAGTATACACAGAACTCAAAAAATTAAACCCCAAAAGAACAAATAATCCTATCAATAAATAGGCAAAAGAAATTAACAAGTTTCTAAAGTAAAAATAGCCAATAAATACATGAAAAAATGTTCCACATCCTTAGCCATCAGGCTAAGTAATGTAAATAAGAACAATGTTGAGATTCCATCTTATCCCAAATACCAGAATGACAAGCACCAGCAAAACAAACTACATTGTGATTCCATTTTACTCTAGTAAGATGGCCATCATCAAGAAGGTGAGGTGGGAGAAGAACTCTTCTACAGTACTCTTATAATGTAGGTGCCATTGAGTTGGGTCTGACTCATAGCAACCCTATGTACAACAGAATGAAACAGTTCCCGACACTGTGCCATGCCTGGCAATACGTCAAGTGCTTCTCTGCTATTCATAGGGTTTTCAATGGGTGATTGTTTCAGGATTGTTTTAAGAGTGGGCTGCCAAATCCTTCTCCCATTTTGGAGATGCTGGGGATCTAACCCAGGGCCTCAGAGAGTGCAGAGCAGCACACTACCAACTGAGGTAGGAACCTTTATAATGTAAATTAGTATAGCCACTATGGAAATCAGTATGGAAGTTCCTTGAAAAATTAAAAATGGAGCTACTATACGATCTAGTTATACCACTCCTGAGTATCACCCCAAAGAACCAAAGTCAGCATACAATAGAGATATGCACATACCCATGTTCATTGCAGCACGATTCATAATAGCCAAGTTATGGAAGCAGCCTAGGCGCCAATCAACAGATGAATGGATAAGGGAAATGTGGTACATATACACAATGGAGAATTATTTAGCCATAAAGAGCTACCAAATTATGTTGTCTGCAGGAAATTAGATGGAACTGGAGATCATCATAGTTAGCCAGACTCAGAAAGACAAATATTGCATGTTTTCTCTCATATAAGGAATCTAGATTTAAAAGGAAAAAAAAGATGTGAAAGTAGCAGGGGACCTACAGGAGGCAAAGAGGGAAGGAACAAGAGAAAGGATAAATATGATCCAAGTACACACAGTATGCTGTTGTTGTTAGGTGCCATCTAGTCAGTATCTGACTCATAGCAACCCTATATACAACAGGCAAAACACTACTGTTGTGCTTCTCTGCTATCCATAGGGTTTTCAACGGCAGATTATTTTTTGGGAGTGGGTTGCCAGGTCCTTCTCCCAAACCGACAGCACCTGGTGTTGCCAGGCAGTCTCCCATCCAAGTACTAACCAGGCCTGACCCTGCTTAGCTTCCAAGATCTGATGGGATCGGACCCCACAGTGATATGACTGAAGGCCACATATACTATACATGTGATAAAATATGATGAAATCCATTATTTTGTACAAATAATACACACTAATAATTTTTTTTTAAAAAAAGAGACTATGAATCAGAATTGTCATCAATGTTTACAGATATAATTCAGTGACGCTAGTAGTTTGTTTCTGCAGAGTTGGCATTACCTATTTCAATAATAAATCTATTATCAATTACTTTTTCTATATCTTCTTTTAGACTACTTTCATAAAGGTTTTGCCTCTATGTAGGCAATCAGTTATTTCTATCTCTTATAAAGAACTTAGATATGGTTAAATGCCTTTCTCATTAGATGCTGTATTTTTAAAAACTTGACACCAAATAGTTATTGTGCATATTGAGGTACTTTTGCTCTTCAACGTCCATTAAATTCTTATAACCTTCAATTAAGTGAAAGAACAGCTAATTAGAACAGTCTGTTTTCAATAGCCTTAGAACGTTGCGAGGAAGAGGAGTCCAAGACCTTATGCCTAACTATCCTTTTTCCCAGGTGTCTAAGTCTTAGGGATGGAGAATAAACAGTAAATTCATTTTTATTTATTTTAAGTAAATGACTTTTGCTGTGATTCACCTTCACACCATGAGACTTCTGAAAGACCTCTGGACTCATGCTCTGTAGCTAAAGACAATCTAAAGCAAGCCTGCATTCATTAAGATTTAAGTTGGATCTAAACTTTTGTAAGTGAAACAGGCAAGGGAAAAAATCCAAGTGAATTATACATTAAGTACTTCATGTAGCTCAAATTCCTAATATTTATCTGATTTCAATGGTTACTTTATTAGTAACAAAAATATTAACAAAGCATCACAGATGCTAAATAAATGCTTGGTAAAGAAATAATTTCACATATACAAGATAATATGACTGAGGTCAAGCAAATATGGAAATATGTTTTAAAAAATATTTAATTAGAAAAGCAGTGAATATGTACAAAAATATGTATTTTGAGTGAAAATAAGTTGAATTTTATGTTGCATCATGATAGCTATGGTTTACAGACTTTTTCTTTTAGTGCAGAAGTTATTGCACTTAAAAATAAAGTTTTAAGCTTTCAAGAAAAGTTCAATTACCATAAAAAATTAGTCATTATTGGACTGTTTATTGATAGGCTCTACTGCTTTCTTCATATGTTCATTCTTTAACACTTACTGAATATATAAATTATTTAATCTGGAGCAGTAAGAGAGATCAACTGTGAAATTATCACAGTTAATTTACTAAAATTTTGCAGCTTGGAGAAATTTGCTTTTCTAATTATAATCCTATCACTCTCACTCAATTGCAGCCTGACATACCTCCAATAGTGGGAGAGAGGCTTTGAGAAGGCAACCGCAGCTTATTTAGGCTGCAGGTGTCAGTAAATTTATGTTTCTGAAACTTAAATGAAACATTTATAAATGATTATAAATTATAGCTATGCTGTATTTCCAAACTACAAATATTTGGTCACCCTCTCACAATATGGCTATGTCCATTGGAAAGATTTTAACTGGATAATATGACTGTTTTTTCTCACAGGCACTGCTACTGGACACAATCAAGAATCCACTGCAAATCTTGTATTTTGAGTATGCCTGATGGTAAGCTGAGTAGCAGAAATGAAGAATTCTTAAAAACCAAAGCAAGGCAAAATATCACAAGAAAAACCACAGTCCCCACAGGAACAGAATTTAGTCTGGGGAGTAGGAGTGAGGAGGAGTAAACTAATAATTAAATGACATGAGAAGTATAACACATGAAGGGAAAGTCGAATATGATGAGAACAGATGATAGAAAGTAAAATAATTTGCATTAGAGATTCAAGGAAGGCTCAGAGAGAAAATGACCTTCAGACTAGGGCTTGAATAGAGACAGCAAGGGGATCTGCAGGCAAGTATTCCTTGAGAAGACAACTCCTTGTGCAAGGCTCAGAGTTTTTCTCTTCGCCCTTCCTTCCTTCCTTCCTTCCTTCCTTCCTTCCTTCCTTCCTTTCTCACTTTCTCACTTTCTTTCTTTCTTCCTTTTTTTTTAAGGTTTTTTGAAACAGAGTCTTTCTCTGTAAGTATGCTGGCTTCAGACTTGCTATGTAGCCAAGGATTGCCTCAAACTCCTGGCAATCCTCCTGGCTCAGCCTCCAGAGTACTGAGGTTATAGTCATGTGCCACCACGCCCAGTTCCAAATGCTCAAAGTTATGAGAAATCTGGGTGGTTTGGATGGATGAGGGGTTGGAACTGAGGCCAAACTGTGAAAGGAGTCTAGAATTCCATGGAGACTTGAAGGCTTAACCTATAGGCACAGAGCAGGAATATGAAATAATCAAACCTGACTCTTGGAAGGAGTTTAAAAGCAGAAAAGACTTTCCTTTATATTAAGGAGAGAAGAGAAAGGTAAAGAATAGTGGAGTCTTCTGAATTATTAAATTATAATAAAAACGGTCTGGAAATTTATCACCAAATATAACTGCAGAATAAAAAAATATTAACTGTTCGTACAACCCTGGTGCCAATTTAGAACTTTTGTTTTTGCTTTTAAGGGAGTAGATCACAATGCAATTTGGACAGCTGTGGTTTTTGCATTATCTCCTTTCATTGTCCACAAGGATATGGCCTGGATTTATGAAAATAGCATGGGCCCAGATGGCCAAACCTATTCTAGTACTTAATTATGACACTTCTTAAGACTAATATTTCTTAAAACTAACTCTACAAAATAATTACTTTCTTTAATGCAATCAATGTAATATTAGTGTGTATGAAAAACAGTCATAAATATTCCATTCTGTATAAGAAACACAATAGATTCCCACAAACACTTCCAAACATACTTGACCTCAAAAAAAAAAAAATTCCTTCAAGTACTGCAGTAGAAAATCCCAATGGCCGACCAAACAATTTCAACTCTTATTCACTGAAGGCATTTATTTACCTGAGAGAAACTGCATGGGGCCCGTATATCTCTCTCACTGCCAACAAGTCAGCTTCTAGCTGTGGATGCTTGTGCAGTTCCCCATCGTAGTTCACCTGATGACAGGGATGATTCAAAAGTCACTTAGGGGTTAAGATAATCAAGAGAACCAAGACAAATAATCTTGTGGACAAGCCGCCCTGAGCATTCTGCCATTGACAATTTCAGCTTCATTAAAAAACACAGATAACTCGACAGTATATTCATAGAAGTTCTTAGGTTCACATATGGCTAGAATAATCCATTATGTTTAAAAGCTAAAGTTAGAAAATTTTGACACAAAGAAAATGCAAATTTTAAAAAAGAGTAAAGTAAGTGCCAGGCAGATAGTCTGAAAATTTTCTAGAATGAACATCTAGACTGAAGAAAAGCATTTATGTCCCCTCTGTAAGAATGAACTGTGCAAACAAAAATCTAATTTGTAAGAATTTTTTCGCATAATGTTAGACTGTTACACTGGTTAAAGAATCATTTCATTAGAAAAATTATCCCATAGCCAGAACATTATTGCTTGGAGGGAAGAAACCTAGTTTTATTATGTCCGTGTTTCTAACACTTTGTGCTTATAATTGATTTAGAAACTACTACATTTTATTCTGAATATATAAAATTACTGAAATTCTTTTACGTATTAACTTTGGCTTTAATGGTCCTCTTTATCATATTATCCTTCTAATATACTGCCCAAGTTATAAGGTACATTTGATTAAGGAGGTTATAGAAACAGAACATCATATTATTTAGCCATACCCTAAAATCAAATGCTCCCTTTTAAATTTTCACATTATCCTGGAAAAATCTCATGAGTTATTTCATGTATGTAGTTAGGCTGTTTTCATATATTTAAATTATGACATTTCTTCATAGCAATTTTTCAACAGAAACAATACAAATAAAAGGATAATGCAGATGCTCAATAAGTAATGTACAATTAATCATTCCAAGTGTTTTATGAGAGCAAAACTGAAGGTATAATTGATTAAATGTAAGTTTTTAATATGCATCAAATATTAAATTAAAATATTAATAGGGAAATAATTTTTTAAAAAGACTTACTTTAAGAACTTAATTTAACTAATTAAATTAATTTAATTAATAAATTTACCCATCAAATTTTATAAAGGTTAACCAACTATTTAAAACTAGCAATTTATGCTTCTGATAGAGGTGTCATCCTTTCAAAACATTGGCATCATTTCAAAATATTTCTTAAACAATCTGCTTAAGAAATGTAAAAGTCCAAAACATAATAAAATGCTGCCTGCAAAAACTCTGTAACGAATTAATACAACTTGATTGTTAATAAATGATTCCAAAGGTAATCTTAATATTTGAAAATATGGCGAAAATAAAAAACAGATAAATTATTCAGACTTTCCAGTTACTTATAGAACCCTGAACAACTCATAGGTCTCTCAGGCAGAGACTTCCACTAGGACAGTTGTGGGTATTATAACTTTGAGACTGGATATTTGAAAGATAGAGTTACTTACCTGACCTCCATAATAAAATTCTTCAGAATCATTATCACCTTCAGAATCTTCTTCCACTGTACTATTCTGTCTTGACTCCTTAAAATAATCAAGGAAGATGACAATTTTAACGGTTAAACATTCACTTGAAAATAGACTATCAAGTGGCCATAGGATAGGTTTGGTGCATATTATGTTGATTTTGCCTGCAGCCATACCACTGTGGTGTCTGATCCTGTCAGATCTCAGAAGCTAAGCAGGGTCAGGCCTGGTTAGTACTTGGATGGGAGACTGCCTGGGAACACCAGGTGCTGAAGGCTCTGGAAAAGGACCTGGCAACCCACTTCCCAAAACACAATCTGCCATTGAAAACCCTATGAATAGCAGAGAAGCACTAACAATAGTGTTCAGTCTGTTGTACATAGGGTCACTATGAGTCAGATACTGACTCAATGGCACCCAACAACAACAAGGTGGATTTTAAATATAAAATATTCTTTGTGTAGCACAACTCAAAAATAAAAGGTAGTAAAAGATAGTTTTGTAGATGCATATAGCTCTTCTTAGAGTAAGTCTTTTTTTTAAAGTTTTCTTTCTCTGTTAATATTTTAATTTAATAATTGATGCATATTAAAACTTATGTTTAATCAATTATACCTTCAGCTTTGCTCTCATAAAACATTTGGCAAGCTCATACTAATTCAATTTTTATTAAAAAGTTCCTCCACAATGTTTATTCAAGACTGTTCTCACTTCCAGTGCCAACTCTAAACAATAGTATGAAAGAAAAGAAACACTGAATACAATAATATAAAAATCAAATTATGAAAATAAATTTGAATCACATTATGAAAAAAATGTTCAATATACAGACATGATTTGTTTTAGAATTCAGGTTTAAAAAGGGTTAATTTAATATGCTATAACTAGAAGCTTGAGATTTTAGTTAGCAGAGCCACATCTGTTATGTGTCTGAAGCACAAACAATGATAATTCCTGGTCGTGTGCCTATCACTGGCCATACAAACAAAGTCCAATATGAAAGGGGGAGGGTAGCTTCTTTTGGATGCAGGAATATTCAGCCCATGTTTCATAATCATTCCTTTATTTATTATGTTCTTAAGGAAAACATAAAAACGTAGAAAAGAGACTTTGGGTTTTATGAAATTCTAACAGTTTCTTGGTCAGTTACAGTTCTGCAGAAGCAGCAATGCTTTCGGTGGATAAAGAAAGAATGAATCAATGGTACAATCCTAACAGGAAAGAAAGGTTGTATTGCTTGCACACCATTCAAAGAAAGAACGCTGGTCCCACTGCACTTACTTTCTTTGTTTAATGTCCTTGTGTTTATTCATATATTCAAGTCAAATTTTTAAAAGCAAGGATAAGAGACTATTTGTTTTTTAAACAATGGATGGTAATAAAATTATATCCACCCTCTACGTTAACTTTGGCTAAAGAGATTATTATTTATAAGTAAAATTTTAAGGGTCCCATCAAAATTATGTATAGTCATATAGAGTTGTAATAAGCTACACAAATGCTACTCCACCAACTACATTATTTGAGCAAAGCATGCAACACAGATTATGTTGTGTATGCATTTTATTCAGATTTAAACCAAATGTGCTCTTCTATTATTTTCAAAGGAATTTCCTCTTCTGAGTTAATTTCAGGTTACTCTTCTGATTATTGAAAAAGTCATGAGCTTAAGTTTCATTCACTATCTGTAGCTTTAATCTACATGAGATATTAATAACAAATGCCTGGTAAATTTAAAACACATGTATTCTGTTTCAAAAAAATAAGAAATATAACTGACATACCTCCCCATTTTCCTTTTGCAATTTGGATTTTATGGATAAGCAACAGTTAATATCATTTGTTTTTCTTAATTCTGAAAGAAAGTTATAATTTAAAAAATTAGGTTTTAGCATGTTATTTAGCAAATAAATGTTCATGAGTTTCAGTATAAAAATACTTGTTTCATTATTCCTTCTTCTTTGCAGAAGAATTAAGGATATTGTGAAATTATACCATGTTAGAGAATTACACAATATGCAAGTTATTCTGATTTTTCACTTTGCATAAAAATGTGATCAAACTAAAGTATTAGCAGACAGAGTTCTTCAGCTCTCATTAGATGCTTCATGGTATCTTCATTTTCCTAAGTGTGGTTTTTATATTCAGTTTGTCTAGCAGTATCACTGTGGAGGGAAATGTCTATATGAGAGCAGTGTCAATACAGTACATTTAAATAGGATTGTTTGAAATACTGTAAACTTATGCATTTAAAAATTATTTAAAAAACAAACTATGGGGGAAGATGGTCATGATAGGTTCGGGGGAAGTTAACCTGAGCAATGTATAATGAAATGCATGTATGCAAATGTCATAATGAGACCCATTAAGTTGTACATTAAAAATTACTAATAAAAAAGTTTTAAAAACTAGCATATTTTAGATACAAAATTTACATGGAGAGACAGATTTATAGAGAGTAAGATAAATATTTGTTGTATCAGCTAAGAAAGACAAAAATCCAACAACAAAGCAATCTACAATTAATTTTTAAAAATTACCCTAGAATAAGAGAAATGTTACATTACTATTACCTGTTGCTATTCTATGAAAAATTACAGGAATTGGCTCTGTGGTAACTAGTACATCTTCATCATTTTCTGAACTTGACACATATGTATTATCTGCAAAGAAATA
>VMDO01035563.1:0-17787 GCA_007922755.1 Pedetes capensis | reverse complement strand
GGGAAAAGCCATTTTACGCCAAGCTGAGAGTCACTGTACTTCATACACTGCTATGCGGCAAAAGGATTTCTGCACCTTGTAGCATGATATCCCCAGCATTGGCCCGCTCATCACAGGGATTACTCAAAGTGTCTGACACACCTTTTCCCCCTTGAGTTCAATAGGGATAAAGCCTAAAGCGAGTCTGTTTGTAAAGCAAAAACTAGAGAAGTGAAGGGAGTTGTGAGGAAAACTTCTTTCTCAAAGGGGAAGTCTGTGTGAACTTGCCAGGCTTTACCAACACAGGGTTACAGAGATACATACTTAGCTCCTCCCCCCCCAACATGGTAAAAGCCATTGTGGGCAAAGTGGAATGCTGCGCTATATCCACAACTGCGCTTGCAGGAGCAAAAGCCCGCACTCTGCGAACTCCCTGGGCTGAGGTGAACAAGGTTTAACCACTTGGTGCTTGGTCAATGCAGGGATTCCTGGGGAAGGTCACATAGCACTTTCGTCGCATTGATTCTTTAAGGCTAAATGGCACCTGCTTATATAATGAAACCTAATAGACCTGGTGTTAGGGCTTTGCTGGGAAGAATTAACTCTCATAATTGAATATTACTGCACATTGCCAGCCTTGGACAACAAGGGGTTTCAGAGATACATACTTGTGCTCTTTTCGCCTAAAGCAGGAAAAGCCATTTTACGCCAAGCTGAGAGTCGCTGTCCTTCACACACTGCAATGCGGCAAAAGGCTTTCTGCCTGAAGACTCTCTGCCTTGTAGCATGATTTCCCCAGCATTGGCCCACTCATCACAGGGATTAACTCAAAGTGTCTGACAACCCTTTTCCCCATTAAGTTCAATAGTGATAAAGCCTAAAGCGATCTGTGTGTAAAGCAAACTCTAGGGAAGTTGTGTTGAATGGAGTTGTGAGGAAAACTTGTTTCTCAAAGGGGAAGTCTGTGTGAACTTGCCAGGCTTTACCAACACAGGGTTTCAGAGATACATACTTAGCTTTCTTTCCCCCCACATTGGAATAGCCATTGTGCACAATGCGAAATGCTGTGCTATATCCATAACTGCGCCTGCAGGAGCAAAAGCCTGCACTCTGCGAACTCGCTGGGCTGAGATGAACAAGGTTTCACCACTTGGTTCTTGGTAACGTAGGGTTTCCTGGGGAAGGTCACATAGAATTTTCGACACATTGATTATATTAAGGCTAAATGGCGCCTGCTTATATAATGAAACCTAATGGTCCTGTGTGTTAGGGCTTTGCTGGGAAGAGTTCACTCTCATAGTTGAACATTATTCCATGTTGCCAGCTTTGGACAACAAGGGGTTTCAGAGATACATACTTGTGCTCTTTTCGCCTAAAGCGGGAAAAGCCATTTTATGCAAAGCTGAGAGTTGCTATCCTTCATACCCTGCAATGCAGCAAAAAATTTTCCCCCTGAAGACTATCTAAACCTTGTAGCATGATTTCCCCAACATTGGCCTACTCATCACATGGATTAACTCAAAGTGTCTGACACACCTTTTCCCCCTTAAGTTCAGTGGGGATAAATCCTAAAGCGAGTGTGTTTGTAAAGCAAAAACTAGAGAAGATGTGGTGAAGGGAGTTGTAAGGAACACTTGTTTCTCAAAGGGGAAGTCGGTGTGAACTTGCCAGGCTTTACCAACACCGGGTTTCAGAGATATATACTTAGCATTCTTTCCCCGCACAAGGGAAAAGCCATTGTGTGCAAAGTGGAATGCTGCGCTATATCGGTAACTGCACCTGCAGGAGCATAAGCCCACACTCTGCGAACTTCAGGGGCTGACATGAACAAGGTTGCACCAATTGGTGCTTGGTCAATGCAGAGTTTCCTGGGGAAGGTCACATAGCACTTTCACCGCATTGATTTTATTAAGGCTAAAAGGCACCGGCTTATATAAAGAATCCTAATGGTTCTGTGTGTTAGGTCTTAGCGGGGAAGAGTTCACTCTTGTAGTTGCATATTACTGCACGTTCCAGCCTTGGACAACAAGGGGTTTCAAAGATACATACTTGTGCTCTTTTCGCCTAAAGCGGGAAAAGCCATTTTACACCAAGCTGAGAGTCGATGTCCTTCATACACTGCAATACAGCAAATGGCTTTCTGCCTGAAGCCTCTCTACACTTTGTAGCAAGATTTCCCCAGCATTGGCCCGCTCATCACAGGGATTAACTCACATTCTCTGACACAACTTTACCCCATTAAGTTCAATGGGGATAAAGCCTAAAGGGTGTCTGTTTGTAAATCAAAAACTAGAGAAGATGTGTTGAATGGAGTTGTGAGGAACACTTGTTTCTCAAAGGGGAAGTCTGTGTAAACTTGCCAGGCTTTACCAACACAGGGTTCCAGAGATACATACTTAGGTTTCTTTCCCCACATTGGAATAGCCATTGTGCATAAAGTGGAATGCTACGCTGTATCTATAATTGTGCCTTCTGGAGCAATAGCCCGCACTCTGCCAACTTCCGGGGCTGAGATGAACAAGATTTCACCACTTGTTCCTTTGTCAACACAGGGATTCCTGGGGCAGGTCACATAGCACTTTCACCGCTTTGATTGTATTAAGGCTAAATGGCACCTGCTTATATAATGAAAATGAATGGTTCTCTGTGTTAAGTCTTTGCGGGGAAGAGTTAACTCTCATAGTTGAATATTACTGCATGATGGCAGCCTTGGACAACAATGGGTTTCAGAGATACATATTGTGCTCTTTTTGCCTAAAGTGGGCAAAGACATTTTACGCCAAGCTCAGAGTCGCTGTCCTTCATACCCTGCAATACGGCAAAAAACTTTCTGCCTGAAGACTATCTACACCTTGTAGCATGATTTCCCCAGCATTGGCCCACTCATCACATGGATTAACTCAAAGTGTCTGACACTCCTTATATCCACTAAGTTCAGTGGGGATAAAGCTTAAAGGGAGTCTGCTTGTAAAGCAAAAACTAGAGAAGATGTGTTGAATGGAGTTGTGAGAAACACTTGTTTCTCTAAGGGGAAATCTGTGTGAACTTGCCAGGCTTTACCAACACAGGGTTTCAGAGATACATACTTAGATTTCTTTCCCCGAACATGGTAAAAGCCATTGTGCACAAAGTGGAATGCTGCGCTATATCCATCACTGCGCCTGCACTTGGTGCTTGGTCAACGCAGGGTTTTTTGGGGAAGTTCACATAGCACTTTCACCGCATCGATTGTATTAAGGCTAAAAGGCACCTGGTTATATAATGAAAAACTAATGGACCTGTGTGTTAGGGCATTGCTGGTAAGAGTTCTCTCTCATAGGTAAATATTACTGCACGTTGCCAGTCTTGGACAAGAAGGGTTTTCAGAGATACACACTTGTGCTCTTTTCGCCTAAAGGGTCAAAAGCCATTTTATGCCAAGCTGAGAGTCACTGTACTTAATACACTGCAATGCGGGGAAAAGGCTTTCTGCCTGAAGAGTCTCTGCACCTTGTAGCATGATTTCCCCAGCATTGGCCCGCTCATCACAGGGATTAACTCACAGTGTCTGACACAACTTTACCCCATTAGGTTCAATGGGCATAAAGCCTAAAGCGAGTCTGTTTGTAAAGCAAAAACTAGACAAGATGTGTTGAAGGAGTTGTGAGGAATACTTGTTTCTCAAAGGGGAAGTCTGTGTGAACTTGCCAGGCTTTACCAACACAGGGTTACAGAGATACATACTTAGATTTCTTTCCCCGCACATGTTAAAAGCCATTGTGCGCAAAGTGGAATGCTGCGCTATATCCATAACTGACACTGCAGGAGCAAAAGCCCGCACTCTGCAAACTCCCTGGGCTGAGATGAACAAGGTTTCACCACTTGGTGCTTGGTCAACACAGGGTTTCCTGGGGAAGGTCACATAGCACTTTCGCCACATTATTTTATTAAGGCTAAAAGACACCTGCTTATATAATGAATCCTAATGGACCTGTGTGTTAGCGCTTTGCGGGGAAGAGTTCACACTCATAGTTGAATATTTCTGCACGGTGCCAGCCTTGGACAACAAAGGGTTTCAGAGATACATATTTGTGCTCTTTTCGCCTAAAGCGGGAAAAGCCATTTTACACCAAGCTGAGAGTCGCGCTCTTTCATACACTGCAATGCGGCAAAAGGCTTTCTGCCTGAAGACTCTCTGCAACGAGTGAAGCATGATTTCCCTAGCATTGGCCTGCTCATCAAGAGATTAATTCAAAATGTCTCACACACCTTTTCCCCATTAATTTCAATGGGATAAAGCCTAAAGCGAGCGTGTTTGTAAAGCAAAAACTAGAGAAGATGTGTTGAAGGGAGTTGTGACAAACACTTGTTTCTCAAAGGGGAAGGCTGTGTGAACTTGCCAGGCTTTGCCAACACAGGGTTTCAGAGATACACACTTAGCTTTCTTTCCCTGTACAAGGGAAATGCCATTGTGTGCAAAGTTTAATGCTGCACTATATCCATAACTGTGCAGGCAGGAGCAAAGGCCGGCACACCAAGAGCTCCCTGGGCTCAGATGAACAAGGTTTCACCACTTGATGCTTGGTCAACCTAGTGTTTCCCGAACAAGGTTATATAGCACTTTTGCGGTATTGATTGCATTAAGGCGAAATGGCACCTGCTTATATTGAAGCCAAATGAACGTGCATGTTATGGCTTTGTGGGGAAGAGTTAACTCTCATAGTAGAACAGTACTGCACGTTGCCAGCCTTGGACAACACGGGGTTTCAGAGATACATGCTTTTGCTCTTTTTGCCTAAAGCGGGAAAATCCATTGTACGCCAAGCTGAGAGTCACTGTACTTCATTCACTGCACTTCATTCACTGCACACACAGGAGAGAAAGCTTTCTGCTTGAAGACTTTCTGCAAAGAGTGTAGCCAGATTTCCCCAGTATTGGCATGCTCCTCACAGAGATTCACTCAAAGTGTCTGACACACCTGTTCCCCATTCATTTCAATGGGGATAAAGCATAAAGTCAATCTGTGTGTAAAGTAAAAACTAAAGAAGATGTGTTGATGGGAATATGAAGAACACGTGTTTCTCAAAGGGGAAGGTTGTGTGAACTTGCAAGGCTTTGACAACACAGGGTTTCAGAGATACATACTTAGGTTTCTTTCCCCGGACATGGGAAAAGCCATTGTGCGCAAAGTGGAATGCTGCGCTATGTCCATAACTGTAAAGCCAGGAGCAAAGCCTGGCACACTGAGAACCCCTGGGCTGAGATGAACAAGGTGTCACCACTTGGTGCTTGATCAATGCAGTGTTTCCCGGAGAAGGTCACATAGCACTTTCACCATATTGATTGTATTAAGGCAAAATGGCACCTGCTTATATAATGAAACCTAATGAACGTGTGTGTTAAGGCTTTGCAAGGAAGAGTTAACTCTCGAAGTTGAACATTACTGCAGGTTGCCAGCCTTGGACAACATGAGGTTTCAAAGATACATACATGTGCTTTTTTTGCCTAAAGCGGGAAAAGCATTTGTTCCCCAAGCTGAGAGTCACTGTATTTCATGCACTACACACGCAGTAGAGAAGGCTTTCTGCCTGAAGACTCTCTGCACAGAGTGTAGCTGGATTTCCCCAGAATTGCCAAGCTCATCACATGGATTCACTCAGAGTGTCTGACACACCTGTTCCCCATTCAGTTCAAAGGCGATAAAGAGTAAAGTGAATCTGTCTGTATAGCAAAATCTAGAGAAGATGTGTTGAAAGGAGTCGTGAGGAACACTTGCTTCTCAAAGGGGATGGTTGTGTGAACTTGCCAGGCTTTGCCAACACAGGGTTTCAGAGATACATACGCAGGTTTCTTTCCCCGTACTTGGGAAAACCATTGTGCACAAAGTGGAATGCTGCGCTATATCCATAACTGTGTGGGCAGGAGCAAAGGCCAGCACACTGAGAACTTCCGGGGCTGAGATGAACAAGGTGCCACCACTTGGTTCTTGGGCAATGTAGTGTTTCCCGGAGAAGGTCACATAACACCTTTGCCCTATTGATTGTATTAAGGCAAAATGGCACCTGCTTTTATAATGAAACCTAATGAATGTGTGTGTTAAAGCTTTGCAAGGAAGAGTAACCTCTCGTAGTTGAACACTACTGCACGTAGCCAGCGTTGGACAACACATGGTTTCAGAGATACATACTTGTGCTCTTTTTGCCTAAAGCGGGAATATCCATTGTACACCAAGCTGAGAGTCACTGTACTTCATTCACTGCACACGCAGGAGAGAAAGCTTTGTGCCTGAAGACTTTCTGCACAGAGTGTATCCATATTTCCCCAGCATTGGCATGCTCCTCACAGAGATTCACTCAAAGTGTCTGACACACCTGTTCCCCATTCATTTCAATGGGGATAAAGCGTAAAGTGAATCTGTGTGTAAAGCAAAAACTAAAGACAATGTGTTGAAGTGAGTCATGAAGAACACTTGTTTCCCAAAGGGGAAGGTTGTGTGAATTGCAAGGCTTTGACAACACAGGGTTTCAGAGATACATACTTAGGTTTCTTTCCCCGGACATGGGAAAAGCCATTGTGTGCAAAGTGGAATGCTGCGCTATATCCATAACTGTTAGGGCAGGAGCAAAGGCCAGCACATTGAGAACTCCCTGGGCTGAGATGAACAAGGTGCCACCACTTGGTGCTTGGTCAACATAGTGGTTCCTGGAGAAAATCACATAGCCTTTCGCCGTATTGATCGTATTAATGCGAAATGGCACCTGCTTATATAATGAAACCTAATGAACATGTGTGTTAGGGCTTTGCGGGAAGAGTTAACTCTCATAGTTGAACACTACTGCACGTTGCCAGCCTTGGACAACATGGGGTTTCAGAGATACATACTTGTGCTTTTTTCACCTAAAGCAGGAAAAGCCATTGTACGCCAAGCTGAGAGTCGCTGTACTTCATGCAATGCACATGCAGGAGAGAAGGCTTTCTACCTGAAGATTTTCTGCACAGAGTGTAGCTGGATTTCCCCAGCATTGGCATGCTCATCCCAGGGATTCACTCAAAGAGTAGACACACCTGTTCCCTATTCAGTTCAATGGGGTTAAAGCATAAAGTTAATCTGTTTCTACAGCAAAAACTAAAGAAGGAGTGTTGAAGGGAGTTGTGAAGAACACTTGTTTCTCAAAGGGGAAGGTTGTGTGAACTTGCCAGGCTTTGCCAACACAGGGTTTCAGATATACATACTTAGGTTTCTTTCCCCGTACATGGGAAAAACCATTGTGCACAAAGTAGAATGCTGCACTATATCCATAACTGTAAAGGCAGGAGCAAAGCCGAGCACAGTGAGAACTCCCTGGGCTGAGATGAACAAGGTGTCACCACTTGGTGCTTGGTCATCGCAGTGTTTCCCAGAGAAGGTCACATAGCACAATCGCTGTATTGATTGTATTTAGGCGAAATGGGACCTGCTTATGTAATGAAACCTAATGAACATGTGTGTTAAGGCTTTGCAGTGAAAAGTTAACCCTCGTAGATGAACACTACTGCATGTTGCCAGCCTTGGACAATATGGGGTTTCATAGATACATACTTGTGCTTTTTCCGCCTAAAGCGGAAAAAGCCATTGTAAGCCAAGCTGAGCATCGCTGTATTTCATGCACTACACATGCAGTAGAGAAGTCTTTCTGCTTGAAGACTTTCTGCACAGAATGTAGCTGGATTTCTCCAGCATTGGCATGCTCCTCACAGGGATTCACTCAGAGTGTCTGACACATCTGTTCCGCATTCAGTTCAATAGCAATAAAGCGTAAAGTGAATCTGTTTGTAAAGCAAAAACTTAGAGAAATGTGTTGAAAGGAGTCATGAGGAACACTTGTTTCTCAAAGGGGAAGGTTGTGTGAACTTGCCAGCCTTGGCCAACACAGGGTTTCAGAGATACATACTTAGGTTTCTTTCCCCGTACATGGGAAAATCCATTGTGCACAATGTGGAATGCTTTGCTATATCCTAAACTGTGCAGGCAGGATCAAAGTCCCACAGACTGAGAACTTTCTGGGCTCAGACGACCAAGTTTTCACAACCTGATTATTGGTCAATGCATTGTTTCCCAGAGAAGGTCATATAGCCCTTTCGCCCTATTTATCATAGTAGGGATAAATGGGATCTGCATGTATTGTGAAAACTAATGAAGATGTGTGCTAATGGTTCATTGGGAAGAGTTAAATCTTATGGATGAACACTGCTGCACATTTCCATCCTTGGACAACACGGGGTTTCAGAAATACATATTTATGCTTTTTTCACCTAAAACAGAAAATGCCATTGTGTGCAAAGATGAATGTTCCTGTACTTCACGCACTGCACATGCAGGAGAGAAGGCATCTGCCTGAAGACTTCCTGCGCAGAGTGCAGCAGGATTTCACCAGGATTGGCCTGCTCTCCATAGGGATTCACTGATAGTGTCAGATACACCTTTTCCTCTTCACTTCAATAAGGAGAAAGCCTAAAGAGAATCTGAATGTAAAGCAAAAACTAAAGAAAACGTGTCAAAGTGGGTTGTGAGGAACACTTGTTTCTCTAAGGGGAACATTGTGTGAACTTGCCAGCCTTGGCCGACACAGGGTTTCAGAGATACATAATTAGGTTTCTTTCCCCATCCATGGGAAAAGCCATTGTGCACAAAGTGGAATGCTCTGCTATGTCCTCAACTGTACAGGCCAGAGCAAAAACCCTCAGACTGAGAGCCCCCTGTGCTTAGATGAACAACATTTAACAACCTGATGCTTGGTAATGCAGGGTTTCCCGGAGGAGGTCACGTAGTACTTTCACCCTATTGAGTGTAATAGGGATAAAAGGGATCTACATGTATAGTGAAAACTAATGAATGTTGTGTTAACACTTCATGGGTAAGAGTTACCTCTCGTCGATGAACACTGTTGCATGTTGGCAGCCTTGGACAAGACGGGGTTTCAGAAATACATACTTGTGCTTTTTTCACCTAAAGCGGGCAATGACATTGTGCGCAAAGCTGAATGTTCCTGTACTTCATGCACCGCACATGCAGGAGAGAAGGCTTTGTGCCTGAAAATTTCCAGCGCAGAGTGTAACAGGATTTCACAAGGACTGCATTCTCACCATAAGGATTCACTGATAGTGTCTGACACACATTTTCCCTGTTCCCTTCAATAGGGAGAAATCCTAAAGTGAATCTGATTGTAAAGCAAAAGCCAAAGGAGGTGTTGGAAGTGGGTTGCCAGGAACACTTGTTTCTTTGTTTCTCTATGGGAACATTGTGTAAACTTGCCAACCTTGGCTAACACAGGGTTTCAGAGATGCATACTTAGGTTTCTTTCCCTGTCCATCGGAAAAGCCATTGTGTGCAGAGGCATACTTAGGTTTCTTTCCCTGTCCATCGGAAAAGCCATTGTGTGCAGAGTGGAGTGCCGCCCTATATCCTCAACTGTGCAGGCAGGAGCAAAGTCCCTCAGACTGAGAACTCCCTGCACTGAGATGAACAACTTTTCACACCTGATGCTTGGTCAACACAGGGTTTCCAGGAGAATGTTGCATAGTACTTTCACCCTATTGAGTGTAATGGGGATAAATGTATAATGAAAACTAATGAAGGTGTGTGTTAAGGCTTCATGGGTAAGAGTTACCTCTCATCAATGAACACTGTTGCATGTTGCCAGCCTTGGACAACACGGGGTTTCAGAGATACATACTTATGATTTTTTCGCCTAAAGCAGAAAAGCCATTGTGCGCCAAGATGAATGTTCCTGTACTTCGTGCACTGCACACGCAGGAGAGAAGCCTTTCTGCCTGAAGACTTCCTGTGCAGAGTGTAGCAGGATTTCACCAGGATTGGCATGCTCTCCGTAGGGATACACTGATAGTGTCCGACACACCTTTTCCCCATTCCCTTCAATAGGAAGAAAACCTAAAATGAATCTGATTGTAAAGCAAAATCTACAGAAAATGTGTCGAAGGGGGTTGTGAGGAACACTTGTTTCTCTAAGGGGAACATTGTATGAACATGCCAGCCTTGGCCAACACAGGGTTTCAGAGATGCATGCTTAGGTTTCTTTCCCTGTCCAAGGGAAAAGCCATTGTAGACAAAGTAGAGTGCTGCGATGTATCCTCAACTGCACAGGCAGGACCAAAGAACCTCATACTGAGAACTCCCTGCACTGAGATGAACAACTATTCACAACCTGATGCTTGGTCAATGCAAGGTTTCCCAGAGAAGGTCACACAGCACTTTCACCCTATTGAGTGTAATAGGGATAACGGGATCTACATATATAATGAAAACTAATGAAGGTGTGTGTTAAGGCTTCATGGGGAAGAGTTACCTCTCATTGATGAACACTGTTGCACGTTGCCAGCCTTGGACAACATGGGGTTTCAGAGATACATTCTTATGACTTTTTTGCCTAAAGCAGAAAAGCGATTGTGCACCAAGATGAATGTTCCTGTACTTCATGCACTGCACATGGAGGAGATAAGGCTTTCTGCCTGAAGATTTCCAGCAAAGAGTGTAACAGGATTTCACAAGGACTGGCATGCTTTCCATAGGGTTTCCCTGATAGTATCCGACACACCTTTTCCCTGTTCCCTTCAATAGGGAGAAATCCTAAAGTTAATCTGATTGTAAAGCAAAAACTAAAGGAGATGTGTCAAAGGGATTGTGAGGAACACTTGTCTTTCAAAGGGGAACACTGTGTGAACTTGCCAGCCTTGGCCATACAGGGTTTCAGAGATACATAATTAGGTTTCTTTCCCTGTCCATGGGAAAAGCCATTGTGGGCAAAGTGGAGTGCTGTGCTATGTCCTCAACTGCTCAGGCAGGAGCAAAGCCCCTCAGACTGAGACCTTCCTGCCCTGACGAACAACATTTAACAACCTGATGCTTGGTCAACGCAGGGTTTACAGAGAAGGTCACATAGTACTTTCACCCTATTGTGTGTAATGGGGATAAATGGGATCTATATGTATAATGAAAACTAATGAAGGTGTGTGTTAAGGCTTCATGGGGAAGAGTTAACTCTCATTAATGAACACTGTTGCACATTGACAGCCTTGGACAACACAGGGTTTCAGAGATACATACTTATGCTTTTTTCAACTAAAGCGGTCAAAGACATTGTGTGCAAAGCTGAATTTCCTTTACTCATGCCCTGCACATGCAGGCAAGAAGGCTTTCTCCCTGAAGACTTCCTGCACAGAGTGTAGCAGGGTTTCACCAGCATTGGCATGCTCACCATAGGATTCACTGATAGTGTCCCACACACCCTTTCCCCATTCACTTCAATAGGGAGAAAGCCTAAAGTGAATCTGATTGTAAAGCAAAATCTAAAGAAAACGTGTCGAAGGGGGTTGTGAGGAACACTTGTTTCTCTAAGGGAACATTGTGTGAACATGCCAGCCTTGGCCAACACAGGGTTTCAGAGATGCATTCTTAGGTTTCTTTCCCCATCCATCGGAAAAGCCATGGTGCGCAGAGTGGAGTGGTGCACTATATCCTCAACTGAGCAGGCAGGAGCAAATGCCCTCAGACTGAGAACACCCTGTGCTGAGTTGAACAATTTTTCACAACCTGATGCTTGGTCAACGCAGATTTCCCGGCGAAGATCGCATAGTACTTTCACCCTACTGAGTGTAATAAGGGATAAAAGGGATCTACATGTATAATGAAAACTAATGAAGGTGTGTGTTAAGGCTTCATGGGTTACCTGTCGTCGATGAACACTGTTGCATGTTGCCAGCCTTGGACAACACGGGGTTTCAGAGATACATACTTATACTTTTTTCACCTAAAGCGGGCAAAGACATTGTGTGCAAATCTGAATGTTCCTATACTTCGTGCCCTGCATGTGCAGGAGAGAAGGCTTTCTCCCTGAAGACTTCCTGTGCAAAGTATAGCAGGATTTCACCAGGATTGGTATGCTCTCCATAGGGATTCACTGATAGTGTCCAACACACCTTTTCCCCATTCCCTTCAAAAGGGACAAAGCCTAAACTGAATCTGATTGTAAAACACAAACCAAAGGAGATGTTTTGAAAGGGGTTGTGAGGAACACTTGTTTCTCAAAGAGGAACATTGTGTGAACTTGCCGGCCTTGGCCAACACAGGGTTTCAGAGATGCATACTTAGGTTTCTTTCTCCTTCCATGGGAAAGACATTGTGTGCAAAGTGTAGTGCTCTGCTATGTCCTCAACTGCACAGGCAGGAGCAAAGGCCCTCAGACTGAGAACTCCCTGCGCTGAGATGAACAACCGTTTATAACCTGATGCTTGATCAATGCAGGGTTTCCCAGAGAAGGTCACATAGCACTTTCACACTATTGAGTGTAATAGGGATAAATGGTATCTGCATGTATCATGAGAACTAATGAAGGTGTGTGTTAAGGCTTCATAGGGAAGAGTTACCTCTCGTTGATGAACACTGTTGCACGTTGCCAGCCTTGGACAACACGGGGTTTCAGAGATACATTCTTATGATTTTTTGCCTAAAGCAGGAAAAGCCATTGTGCCCCAAGATGAATGTTCCTGTACTTCATGCACTGCACATGTAGTAGATAAGTGTTTCTGCCTGAAGATTTCCAGTGCAGAGTGTAGCAGGATTTCACCAGGATTGGCATGCTCTCCATAGGGATTCACTGATAGTGTCCGACACACCTTTTCGCCAATCACTTTTGTAGGGAGAAAGCCTAAACTGTATCTGATTGTAAAGCAAAACCTAAGGAGATGTGTGGAAGGGGGTTGTGAGGAACACTTGTTTCTCAAAGGGGAACATTGTGTGAACTTGCCAGCCTTGGCCAACACAGCGTTTCAGACATACATACTTAGGCTTCTTTCCCCGTCCATGGGAAAAGTCATTGTGGGCAAAGTGTAATGCTGCGCTATATCCTCAACTGTGCAGGCAGAAGCAAAGCCTCCCAGACCCAGAACTCACTGGGCTGAGATGACCAAGTTTTCACAATCTGATGCTTGGTCAACGCAGGGTTTCCCGGAGAAGGTCACATAGCACTTTCTCCCTATTTATCATAATTGGGATAAATGTTATATGCACGTATCATGAAAACTAATGAAGTTGTGTGTTAAGGCTTCATGGGTAAGAGTTAATTCTCCTAGATAAAAACTGTTGCATGTTGCCAGCCTGGGACAACACGGGGTTTCAGAGATACATACTCATGATTTTTTTGCCTAAAGAGTGAAAAGCCATTGTGCGCAAAGCTGAATGTTCCTGTACTTCATGCACTGCACACGCAGGCGAGAAGTCTTTCTGCCTGAAGACTTCCTGTGCAGAGTGTAGCAGGAATTCACCAGGATTGCCAAGCTCTCCATAGGGATTCACTGAGAATGTCCAACACACCTTTTCCCCATTCACTTCAATAGGGAGAGAGCCTAAAGTCAATCTGATTGTAAAGCAAAACTAAAAAAAAAAAAAAATGTGTTGAATGGGGTTGTGAGGAACACTTCTTTCTCTAAGGGGAATATTGTGTAAACTTGCCAGCCTAGGCCAACACAGGGTTTCAGAGATACATAATTAGGTTTCTTTCCCCTTCCATGAGAAAACCTATTGTGCGCAAAGTGGAATACTGTGCAGGCAGGATCAAAGGCCCACAGACCGAGGACTCACTGGGCTGAGATTGCCAAATTTTCACAATCCGATGCTTGGTCAATGCAGGGTTCCTCCGGAGAAGGTCACATAACCCTTTCTTCCTATTTAGCATAATAGGGGTAAATGTTATATGCATGTATCATGAAAACTAATGAAGTTGTGGGTTAAGGCTTCATGGGTAAGAGTTAATTCTCTTAGGTAAACACTGTTGCACATTGCAAACCTTGGACAACACGGGGTTGGTTTCAGAGATATATACTTATGATTTTTTCACCTAAAGCAGGAAAAGCCATCGTGCGCCAAGATGAATGCTCCTGTACTTCATGCACTGCACACAGAGGAGAGAAGGCTTTCTGCCTGAAACTTCCTGCACAGAGTGTAGCAGGAATTCACCAGCATTGGCATGCTCACCACAGGGATTCACTGATAGTGTCCGACATACCTTTTCCCCATTGACTTCAATAGGGAGAAAGCCTAAAGTGAATCTGATTGTAAAGCAAAAGCCAAAGGAGATGTGTCGAAGGGGGTTATGAGAAACATGTATTTCTCAAAGCAGAACATTGTGTGAACTTCCCAGCATTGGCCAACACAGGGATTCAGAGATACATACTTAGGTTTCTTTCCCCATATATGGGAAAGGCCATTGTGCACAATGATGAATTTTGTGCTTTAACCACAACTACACATTCAGGATGAAAGGCCAATGTACTGACAAGCTCCTGTGCTGAGGAGAACATGTTTTCAAAACCCTATGCGTGGTCAATGCAAGTTTTCACAGTTAAGGTAAGATAACTCTTTGAACTTTTAAATGTAATAGGAATAAAAGTGATCAGCTTTAGTAATGAAAATTAATGAAGATGTGTGGTAGAGCTTCATGGGGAAGAGTTCACGCCTGCATGTGAACATTACTTCACCTTCACAGCCTTGGCCAATGCGAAGTTTAAAAGATACATACTTATGTATCTTTCACCTAAAAAGAAAAAAGCCACTCTGCACAAAGCTGAATGTTCCTGTCCTCCATGCACATCACACACAATAGGGAAGGCACACATGCTGAAGGCTTCTTGAGCAGAATGGAACAGGATTTCACTGACTTGGACAAGTTCACCATATTCTATGAGTGATAGTGTCATACAAACCTTACTGCATTCAGTGTAATAGGGATAAGTCCTAAAGTGAATTGGTCAGTAAACATAAACTAATGAAGATGTGTGGAAGGGAGTGATGAGCAACACTTCTTTCTCAAAGTGGAACATTGTTTCAGGTTCTCAGCCTTGTGCAATGCAGTGTTTCAGAGATAATTACTTAGGTTTCTTTCGCATACATGGGAAAAGCCATTGTGTGTAATGATGCACTTGGCACTATAAGCACAACCGCACATTCAGGATCAAGGGCCAGTGTACTGTGAAGCTTCTGTGCTGAGATGAACAAGTTTTCACAATCTGATGCTTGGTTAATGCAAGTTTTCACAGATAAGGTCAGTTAACTCTTTGAACCGAATGAGTGGAATAGGGAGAAAAGTGATCTGCTTGTGTAATGAAAACTAATGAAGATATGTAGAAGAGCTTTATGGGGAAGAGTTCACTCCTGCTGTTGAACACTACTTCAAATTCACAGCCTTGGACAATGCGGGGTTTAAGAGATACATACTTGTGTATCTTTCGCCTAACACGGGGAAAAGCCATTGTGTGAAAAGCAGAAAGTTCCTGTCCTCCATGCACTTCACACGCAATAGGGAATGTGCACAGCCTGAAGGCTTCTTGAGCAGAGTTGAACAGGAATTCACTGCCATTGACAAGTTCACCATATGCTATGACTGATATTGTCATACAAACATTATGTCATTCAGTGAAATAGGGATAAGGCCTAATGGGAATTGGTCGCAAGCAAAATCTAATAGAGTTGTGCTGAAGGGAGTTAAGATAAACACTTCTTTCTCTAAGTGGAACACTGTTTCAGCTTGCCAGACTTGTCCAACACAGGGTTTCAGAGCTACATACTTAGGTTGCATTCGCATACATGGGAAAAGCCATTGTGCACAAAGATGCATTTTTTGCTATAATCTCAACGGCACATTCAGGATCAAGGTCCAGGGTACTGAGAAGCTCCTGTACTGTGATGAACAAGTTTTCACAACCCTGTGCTTGGTCAACGGAAGTTTTCATGGATAAGGTCAGATAACTCTTTGAACATATTGAGTGTAATAGGGATAAAAGTGATCTGTTTGTATAATGCAAACTAAGGAAGATGTGTGGAACAGATTTAAGGGAAAGAGTTCACTCTTGCAGGTGAAAACTACTTCAAATTCACAGCCTGGGACAATGGGCAGTTTAAGAGATACATTCTTATGTATCTTTCGCCTAACACAGAAAAGCCATTGTTCAGAAAGCGGAATGTCCCTGTCCTCCATGCCCTGCATATGCAATAGGGAATGTGCACATCCTGAAGGCTTCTTGAGCAGAGAGGAACAGCATTTCACTGACATTGACAAGTTCGCCAAATCTATGACTGATAGTGTCATACCAACCTCACTGCATTCAGTGTAATAGGGATAAGGCCTAATGTGAATTGGATCAAAAAGCAAAATCTAATGAAGATGTGTGAAAGGGAGTTATGACCAACAATTCTTTCTCAAAGTGGAACAATGTTTCAGCTTGCCAGCCTTGTCTAACACAGGGTTTAAGAGATACTTAAGATTCCTTCACGTACATGGGAAAAACCAATGTGGGCCAAAATGCATTTTGTGCTATATCCACACCGCACATTCACCATGAAGGGCCAGCATACTGAGAAGCTCCTGTACTGAGATGAACAAATTTTCACAATCCAATGCTTGGTCAAAGCAAGTTATCACGTATAAGGTCAGATAACTCTATGGACCTATTGAGTGTAATAGGGATAAATGTGATCTGCTTGTATAATGACAACTAATGAAGATGTGTGGAAGAGCTTTATGAGGAAGAGTTATCTCCTGCAGATGAACAATACTTCAAACTCACAGCCTTGGACAATGCAGGGTTTAAGAGATACATACTTATGCATCTTTCGCCTAACACTGGAAAAGCCATTGTGCGCAAAGCACAATGTTCCTGTCCTCCATGCACTTCATATGCAATAGGGAATGCACACAGAATGAAGGCTTCTTGAGCAGAGAGGAACAGGATTTCACTGACATTAACATGGTCAACATATGCTATGACTTATAGTGTCATACAAACCTTACCACATTGAGTGTAATACAAATAAGGCCAAATGGGATTCGGTCAGTAAAGCAAAAACTAATGAAGATGTGTGGAAGGGAGTTATGAGCAAAACTTCTTTTTCAAAGTGGAACACTGTTTCAGTAACCAGACTTGTCTAACACAGGGTTTCAGAGTTTGGTTCTCCCAAGTGGTCTCCCAAGTGGGCGGAAAGCTGCGCTGCACCCCCAGCCCATATTTTTACTTTTTGACGCAGGGTCTCTCTGGGTTGCGGAGGCTGCCTGTGATCTTGGGCTTGCGGTCCTCCTGCCTTCGCCCCCAAGCTGCTGGGAATGCAGGTGTATACCACCGCACCTGACTATAAGTGATTTTATATGTGGGTGGGAGCGTGTATGCGTGAGGTTTTTTTTTTTAATTTTTATTTGCTTCCTTCCTTGTTTTACTCTTTTCCCTCTTTCTATTCTCCTTCTCTTTTTCTTATGCTATATATGCATCCTTGTATTAATTATTTTACCATCAGAGCCCCCACATGTCTGTCAGTTTGCCATGGGGACTTGCGTGTTGCGATGAGGCTGAGAGCTCTACCACTGTAACCTTAGACATGAGCAAGGTTACCCAAGGTGGACAGGTTTTCAGCTGAGCTTCCAGACTAAGACAGACTAGGGAGTAGGACGTGGCGAGCCACTCCCGAAACAACTAGCCATTGAAAATCCTATGGATAGCAAAGAAACACTGTCAGATATAGTGCCAGAAAATGAGGCCCCCAGGTTGGAAGCCACTCGAAAGACTACTGGGGAAGAGTTGCCTCCTCCATCTAGAGTCTACCATGATGAGGGAAATGGAGTAAAACCCCAGGGTGTTCAATGTGATGATGTGACACGACTCAAAATGAGGAGGAACAACTGTAAACATCCATTAATAATTGGAACATGGAATGTACGTAGTATGAATCTAGGCAAATTAGAAATTGTTAAAAGAGAAATGGATCGCATAAACATTGACATTCTAGGCATC
>VMDO01035562.1:0-15964 GCA_007922755.1 Pedetes capensis | reverse complement strand
CGGCCCCACACGCCGTCCAGGGAGACCTCCACGCGGCCATCACAGCGGCTGTGGCCGTCCCTCAGCCGCAGGGCGTCAGGCAGACCTGTGAGGGACAGGCAGGGCCACCAGAGTCTCAGCCTGAGGGTCCCAGGTCTCGAAAGCGCGGAGGATGGCCATCCCCGCAAAGCCCCGCCCTCTCTCACGCCCCTCTGGGTCCATCCCCTGCACGCCTCTGCCCGTCGCTCCCACTGACCTTCCTCCTCCACATCCCCACCTTTGTGCCCACCTGAGCAGAGGGCAGAGGCTGAATTGCCCCGGGCACAGGCCGGGGCCCCCAGGGTGCTCGCTGGGCAGCTCAGCAGATGCGGCTCTGTCCCCACACAGTGAAACACGTCCCGCCAGATCAGAGCCTGCCCATCCCCAAAATGGCCTCCTGGAGGGGTGGCCACAGCGTTGCCACAGTTGAGCTGGTGGCAGAGGACAGCAGCATCTTCTAAGTCCCAGTGGGCAGCACAGAGGGGCGCCCAGGCCCCCTGTACCTGGAGCTCCACGCGCCCTTCACAGCTGCTGCTGCCGTTGACCAGCCGGAACTCTGAGGGAGACGCTGAGTCAGTGCAGCCCCAGCCCCCAGCCCCCAGATCCAGACCACTAGTGTGCACCTCCTTAGGCCCAGCGCACACTCAGGCTGGACAGAGACAGACTGTCAGCAAGAGAAGAGCTTTTCAGACTGGTGGCACAGACTGGTGGCCACACAATAAACAAGAGTCTCTACTAAAGAATTTGGAGAAGCTGCTACAAAATAAGAACTACTCACCAGAGAGCAACTATAAGAGACCCTGAAGATGAGAGACACCTTCATTCTCAGAGTGGCATTACTCCATGATTTTGCATATAAATAAATCCTAAAGTCTCCACCAAAACATTCTTAGAATTGAGCAAGAAACTCAGTAAGGTAACAGGATACAAAATCAAGATACAAAAATCCGTAGCTTTTTTAATACATCACCAGTAATGAAATCACTAAGGAAGAAATCAAGAAAGCAATTCCAGCCACGGTAACTACAAAAATAAAATATCTAAGAATACATTTAACCAAAAATGTTAATGAACTCCACAATGAAAATTACAAAACCCTCATGAAGGACATTGAAGAAAACAACAAAAAATGGAAAGACCTTTTGGATAAGATTTCAAAACCAGAGGCAACAACATCAAAACTTGACAAATTTGATTTCATCAGGCTAAAATCTTCTGTATCACAAAAGAAACAGTCAACAGAATTCAGAGACAAGCTACAGAATGTATCAAAGAATTTGCAAACTATTCATCCAACAAGAGTTTAATATCCAGAATTAAAAAAAAAAAAACTGAAAGGACTCAGCAGCAAGAAGACAAACAATCCAATTTTTTAAATGGGCAAATGACCTGAATACACATTTCTCCAAAAAAGAGTGGCTAACATATAAATGAAAAAATGCTCAACATCACTAACCATTAGAGCAATATGATGCAAGACACGGTGAGCTATCATTTCACCCCAGTTAGAACTATTATCAAAAAACAAAATAGAAGCGTATGCTCCTGAGGGTACGGAGAAAGGAGAACTCTCATGCCGTTGGTAAGGATGTAAATTAGTACAGCCACGTAGAAAGCAGTATGAAGTTTCCTCAGATAACTAGAAACAGAACTACCACTCACCAGTCCCAGTACTGAGTTTCTATCCAAAAGAACTGAAATCAGTACGTAGAAGCGATATCTGCACTCACGTGTTCATTTCAGCACTATTCACAGCAGCCAGAACATGGAATCTGCTTCAGCCATTAAAAAGAAAAAAATTCTAACACCTGCAGCAACATGCATGGTACTGGACGTGTTAATGTAACCATTCACTACAGCCCAGAAATAAGCCCACACACTTACAATTAATATAAATTGGAGAAAGTGCAATGACACTATACAAAATAGCCAGATGATAAATTGGGCTAGGTGCCCATAAGTAGTTCAATGGATAAAGACAATATGGTATATATGCACAAGGGAATATTACTAGCTGTAAAGAAGAAGGAAATCATGTCATTTGCGGAAATAGATGGAGCTGGAGGACATAATGTTCAGTGCAATAAATAATTCAACACAGAAAGGAGTCATATATTATCACTCATATTGGAAAACTACACACACACACACACACACACACACACACACACAATGACCTAAAAGTACAAGAGTACAATAAGGGGCTAGAAAGGGGAAGAAAGAACAGGGGAAGAAAGGATGGGCAGAAGAGGGTCAAGGTCAGGAGGACAAACATCAGCACATGATAGATGCATGTATAGAAATATCACAATGAACCCCATTAATTTGCACAATAAATATGTGCAAAATAAAATTAGAATTTTAATTATCATGACTATTCATCGAGAAGAAAACTCTAAATAAGGTGCTGGGCAAGCTGGACATCCATATGGGAAGAACGGAGATGGTCCCTCCATCCACTATGAACAGAGGGTGACTCAAATGCATCAAATCACTAGACATGAGCACTAATGGACAACGGTCTTGAAGCACACAGCTGATGCTGCAGGCCTTTGGACTTGACAACTAGACTTTGAGATGTGAAACCAAAAGTTTAAGTAGTCAAATAAAACAGACGCTGTATTAGTCAAAACTAAAGCTTAGTGCCTCAAAGACCGTTGCTGCCAAGTGCAATGACACCACAGAATGCGGCAGCCAACTGTGTACGCGCCAGGGTCTGCCGCACAGAGTGGCACACAGCACTACCACGAGAAGGCGGGCTGCCTGTGTGCAAAGTGGGCGATGGGTGTGAACAGGCATTTCTCCAACAAGAAATGGAGAAAACATGTGAGAAGAGGGGATGGGGGTCCAGGGCACCTAGCCGCAGAGGAGCCTGGCTTTGAGCTCCGACACCTGGTCACCCACCATCCTTGCGGCCACGTCCCCAGACCCCTAGCCCCGCCAGCACGGCAGCCCCGTCCCACCAGCTTCCGGCCAGACTCACTTTCCCCTGAGCACGCGAGGGCGGCCTCCTGGTCCTGTGCACACTGGCGTCCTGGCTCCCGGGGGCAGTGAAACAGCAGCGACTCAGTGCCCACACAACGGAAGGCCTCTGTCCACATGGGACCTGAGCCCAGGCCAAAGTGGGTGCCCCCCAGTGTGGAGACGGCCACCCCACACCCCAGCTCCCGGCACACCACGTGGGCCGTGGGCAGGTCCAGGTCACCCTTGCAGACGGTGCCCCAGGTCAGGCCTCTTCGAACCTCCAGGCGCCCGGCACAAGGGTGCTCACCGCCCACGAGCTGGGCCTCCACGTGTCCTGGGAACAAAGGCTGAGCTGGAGCTACTGAGGCCAGACGCTCCACACAGGCCACCAGGGTGAGGTCACCGATGGTGGACACCCAGTGCGTAGGGATTAACAGAGCCTAAGGATGCTGGACTACCCGGCTTGGCCATGTCAAAGGGGCTCAGGGACTCACAGGGCAAGTCCTGGGATCTGTAGAACCAGGACCCAGCTACCTATTTCCAACTCCCTTGTGCCCTGATCCCAGGCTACCCACCACGGACCCTTGGTTTCTGGGGAGACCCTGGGCCCTGGGACCTCACTGGCAGGGTAGATGCCACAGCTCCCTCAGTTCCTCACCCCCAGGACCTAGGCTGGAAAGCAGCCAGAGCAACAGCACTGCCCACAAGGGACAGCCTAAGGCCTCCCTGCACAGCCACACACTGGAAATTCAGAATCACATCCACTACTATGCATGCGAGAGGCTACCACTGACACTGCCCTGTACTGACAGGCACATGCTGCGGTCACTCGTCTTCATACACAGACCTGGAACACCAAGACTGAGGTGCTAGGAGTGGGGCGATCCTACCTGCACACACGACCTGGGTGTGAGTTGGAGGGAAACACTGCTCTAGGAAGTTCACATCGATTTTGCAGTAGAAAATGCTGGGCTCTGTTCCCTGGCAGGACATGAACTTCTCCTGACTCCCAGAGCCCTCTCGATGGTGGACTCTGGACCATTGCAAAGCAGTGCCACACTCCAGCTGTCTGCACAGGACGCTCGCCTCCGCCCTCTGCAAGTCGCAGCTGTAGATAGTTCCTCCGGGGTACAGTGCCTGGGGAATTCCAGCACAGGGGCTGCTTCCAGTGGCCAGGATACCTTGTCTTGAGATACCACCTGATGGTAATGAAGAGAAAATGTGTCCTGGCCACCTCTGCACAGGGCACATGCCCAGGGTCTGGTCCCTGACTCAGCCCAGCCTCACCTAGCATCCCTGGGGCCCTTGGCTGCCTCAAAACCCCAAGCAATCCCCAAGGGGATCCAGGGATAAGAGCACCCTTCTCCTCAGACTGTCGTGCAGTGCTCTGGCTCTGGGGTGCTGCAGGGTGGCTGTCAGGGGAGCCAGGTCAGGGCCCCTGCCTCCTCCAGCCAGGTGGGTCACTCCCAGGGTGGATCTGAGTCTGTGCCTGTGCATGATGAGAGCGTGTGGGACCCCACAGCAGTCCCCACGGTTGCCCGAGGGTGACAAAAGGAAGCACAGCTTGGTGCCACAGTTGGGAAACCTGGAGACCGGCGGGAAAAGCAAATAAGAGAAGGACAGGGAGAGTGAAGGCTGAGCTCTGTTAGGACAGGAAGGGAAGCCTCACCTTGCCCCTCGCTGGGGAACCCAGAGCCCCGAGAATCCAAGGAGACCAGACGCTCACCGCTGGGCCACACCACCCTCCTCCCCTGAGCCTTGGTGTCACTGGAGCCTAAACAAGAAGGAGGTCCAAGGACTAGGGGCTCAGCTTTCCCCATCAGACCCACCTGAGCAGATAATTGTCATTGTACACTGGCACTTGCAGGCACTGAGGGGCCCCCAGGCCCCCACGGAGCAGTCCCAGAGGGCGGCCTCCTCACCCTGGCACTGCACACCCTCCAGCCAGGGTGGCACCATCTCTTCAGGCCTCATAACATACTGATAGGCAGATGTCACAGAGCCACAGCCCAGTTGTCTGCAGACCACCAAGGCCTCTTTCAGGCCCCAGTGGTCCCCGCAAACAAGGCCCAGCTGCCCATGGTACTGCATGTTTACCAGGCCATCACAATTACTTCTGCCCCGTACAAGACTCACGGACTCCTCCACAGCCAGACCTGCAGGGACAAGAACACAGGATGGGGGAGAAGATTTGTGAGTTTTGTTCAGAAGCTTCCATGATTACAAAGCTTATCCTCATTTTTCACCCCCGATCCCACCTTGACCTCTAATTTCCCTACCACTAATACGCCACATTGTGATGGCACACAGCGGTGGCTCTGTTAGCACCAAAGGTGGCAGAAATGTGCACAAAAAACAAGGCATCAGGTGGAGCCAACATTGCCCTCAGGACTCCTATCCCGGGACAGCCTGGATACCTGTATTTTCCACTCCCATGACCTTTAGACAGCACCACACACTCACCAGGATGGGGGGTCCAGCAGCCCAGGAGCAGGGGCCACAGCCTCAGAAGGGACAGCACCCAGCCCAGTTGCATTGCAGTTGCCGCTCAGGCTGATGGTTTCGGAGCATGCGCCTCAGCTCTGCCACCAGGTGGAAGGTGGACTCTCGCTTGGGGATGATGCTGCTCTGAGATCACAGCCCACAGGCCTGCTGGGTGCCTCCCACACATCAGAGCCCTCATCTGTCACCCAGAGCAGGCAGCCACCCACCGTGCTGAGCCCAGACAGTGCCAGCAGCGTGTGGCGAGGACACCTGGGCTTCCTGCAGCTAGTGCCCGTTGCTGCGCAGGTGTGACAAGGGACAGCAGTGTCTTCCTGGCAAGGCCCTGATGGCCACAGCTGCAAGACCAGGGCCTGTCAGGAGAGTGAGGGCTTTTCTGTGCGTCATCCAGGAAATGTGGCTGAGCCTGGGGTCCTTCCAAGCCAGGTATGTCAATGATAGACAGACTTAGCAATCTGATCACCACACTCGATAAGTAGGTGCCCTGTATCCATCCTCAGTGGTGGTGTGGGCACAGGGGCTGCAGCCACATATGCTTGTCAATGGCACCAGGTTGGGTAGGTAAACTAGGAAAGTCTACACAAGGTGTGACAGAGTTTTAAAAATGTATTAACAGCAAAAAGCACTTTGCCATTTATTCCCCTCTCAGTATTTCTGGGTTCAAACACACCCATCCCTCCACTCTCTCCACTTTCTTCTGTCATGTCTTTTGGTTATACCATCATGGGTGTCTCAACATCCTGAACTGACTCAAACCGTTTCCTTTTCAGGGTCATTTTGACCTTTGGGAAGAGCCAGAAGTCACACGGTGCCAGATCCCATGAATAAGGAGGATGAGGACACACCGAAATGTTTCTCTTTGACAAATTGTCATACCAGAAGCAACATATGACATGGAGCATTGTCATAATGGAGGATGGAACTGAGGACACGAGCAAAGGGGACATCCAGTTCTGCTTCAGAAAGTGGCAGGAATGTTGAGTTGGGTGTGTCTGAAGACAGGGCGAGTTCTTAAAGGGGTAACCTGCATCTTACTGTAATAGTTTTTTTATTTAAACATGCTCTATATTTTTTATCACACCTGTGTACAAGGGATTACAACATCAACATTAAAATTATGGCACAGATGTTTTACTCACAGATGAGACACTATTTAGAATTCGCAACAGGAAAACAAAACTCATACTGTGATGGATTTGTCAGTTGAACTCCTCTCTGGACCTCTGCAAATTCTCAGCGAATATACTCCATGTTGTTAAAAATATTTATTCTACAGAGAAAGAATGGGAGATGATTCTTCATTTTATTTTTGTGTGTTGTCTGACTGTATATTCTCAAGATTCTAAAATGAACATTCCGTTGGGTACCATCGAGTCAGTTCTGACTCATACCAACACTAAGTACAGCAGAACAAAACACAACACTGTGCTATGCACATGATCTTTTTATGTTTGAGCTCAATATTGCACCGACTAGGTTTCTTCTCATTTTCAGTCATGCCCCATCAGCAAAAGGAGGTTCCAGGGGCTCCACTCCATTCCCATCAGTAAGGTCAACTCTGCTTTCAGGCGGCAACTCCTCCCCAGTTTATCTTTGAGTAACTTCCAGCCTGGAGGGATCATTTTCCAGCATTATATTTGACAATGCTTCCCTGCTATTCATAGCATTTTCAGTGGCTAATTATTTCTGGAGAAGGCTGGTGGGTCCTTCTCCCTACTCTGTCATAATCTGGAAGCTCAGCTGAATGCTTTCCTCCATTGGTGGCACTGTTGGTATCTGAAATAACAGTGGCATAGCTTTCAACATCACAGCAATAAGCAAGCCCTACGGCATGACAAAGTAACAGACACATGGGATAAAATGTAAATACAGATATAACAACAGAATAAATCCAGCCAATTGAAAGATATACCCAGAGCCAACTGCATAAATTGCAGTAACCAACCTAAAATGAAAATTCCAGGCCCCTTGTTGTTAGGTGCCATCAAGTCAATGTCCACCCTTAACAACCCTACATACAACCGGCAAAACACTATTGTCAGTGCTTCTGTGCTATTCATAGGGTTTTCAATGGCTGATTGTTTTTTCGGAGTGTGTTGCTGGGTCCTTTTCCCAAACCTACAGCACCTGGTGTTCCCAGGTGGTCTCCCATCCAAGACCGAACTGAGCCTGACCCTGCTTAGCTTCCAAGATCGGAGGCCACAGTGCTATGCTGCAGGCACCAGGCCTCATAGTAAAATATTATTAACAATTAAAAGGTGGCAGGACAGAGTATGAAGCCACACGGGGCAAATATTTCAGACCCTAAATCTGGGAAGATTACCTGAGATGTCAGCCCAGTATGCATATGCAGTGTGGAAGTGAGCAGGCAGGGTTGGGGCCAAGATTCCTACAAAGGAAGAGTCCTGGACCAAACAGGAGGACCTCCCCATACAAGTGAGCTAGCCCCCACACACTCCTTCCCACCTTGGTGCAGACCAACCTGCTACAACCAGCCCCCAAGGGAAAAAAAGTGACCTCTCATTGTCTTAAAAAGGTCACTCCACAACAACCACCTCCATGTCCCCACAGCTCTGCTGGGCAGCCCCACAGTGATGGCTCGCTGCCATGGCACCCCACCTCATCTAGCCACATGGGCCCCCAGATGGCACCAAAGGTGTCCCCTCGCAGGGCACCCACATCCCAGCAGGTTGCAGGCCACATCCACATCTGCCAGGTCCCAGGAATCATCACACATGGTGCCTGGGAGCCCACATGCCAGAAATCCACAGACCCAAAGCAGCCGTCCTCGCCCCCATACATGCACACAGTGCCCTCTTCTGCAAAGGGGCAGTGGTCACTGCTGGGCCTCATGGGATGGTCAGGTGGTCCAGGAGCTGGACAGAGGTATATATACCTGGGCAGCTGAGCCTGGACAAGCAGTTGACAGTCTGCCCAGAGTCCAGAGGTGTTGACTGTGACAATATATGGGACAAAGAGCAGACTTCAGGATATAAGTGCTCTGTGAGGAGTCAGCATGAGGTTGTTGGTCAATATGACCCCCATGCAGAGCCATGCAGGTCAATGGCAACTCCCTCTGCCTCCTGTCACAACACACAAACCTTTTCTGGACCACCATCTAATGCCTACAGTGCCCACCTGCACAGGCAGTCCAGATGCCTCCCTGAGCACAAGAGCATGGAGCCAGGGAGCACAGGATTTGTCCAGCCTTTTGTCCTTCAGTGTTGTCTACTCAGGGGATTCATGAGCCTGTCACAGGAAACAGCCTGTTCTCTGGGCAGCCTTGCTGTCCACTCCCCAGTTGCCTGCAGATGACCATCATAGAGACATCCCTGAGGCCATTTTGGTCCATGGAACCCCATGACAGCATGTCCAGCCACCCAGCACAGTCACTGGTGCCACCTTGCAGCCCGAGAGCCACAGATTATGTAGGACAGTCACAGAGACCTGACTTCAGGCTCCACTGGGCATTCTCAGAAGGAGGAGGGCAAACCAAAGAAGCCACAGCCACCCAACTGCTTCTGACTCAACCAGTCCCTGGTGTCACCTAGATACAGATTTTGTACTTCCCAGCCATATGTAAAGTGATATAGAGTTTTCTCCAAAAACTAAGAATAGGACTACCATATGGTCCAGCAATCCTTCTTCTGGGTGTGTACTTATGGTGATTTTAATCCAAAATGTCCCCCATGGGGTTCTTATTGAAGATGTGGCCTCCAGGTGTGGTGTGTGATTTTGGATGTTTTAGAACCACCGGGAGGCAATGACCACTGGAGGAAATAGGTGGGATGACTATGGGGGCTGAATCTTGCCCTAAGCCTCTCCATCTGTCTCTGTTTCCTGGCTGCCATGTAGCAAGCAACTTTGCTCCTCCATGCCCTCCCTATCAGGAAGCTCTGCTTCTCCCTGGCCCAGAAACAATGGAGCCAGATGCAGACTGAAACCTCCAAAACTTCAAGACAGCTGTGGACTGGAACCTCTAAAACACCAAGCCAGATACACCTTCCCTCTTTTTAAATTGTTCTGTCAGGTACTTTGTCAAAGTGTTGAATAATCTAGCTAATGCAATACTCAAAGGATATTAAATCTCTATGTCAGAAAAATCTATGTTTTCTCTTCATTACAGCATAACTCACTATAGCCAAGACATGGAAACAATATACATGCCCTCTGCGAGATGGATAAATACAGAAAATGTTTTATATAGATATAGATATAGACATGTACATAGATATAAATTAAGAGGAACACTATTCAGCCATTATAAAGTAAAGCTTGTTACTTGTGACAACACAGATGAGCCTGGAGAGGTTATCATGTTAAGTGAAATAAGGCAGGCACAGAAAGACAAACACTATACCATCTCGCTTAAATGTGAAATCATTTTTAAAAAGTGAAATACATAGAAACAAAATAAACAAGTGGTTACCAGGGGAGGGGTATAAATGGGGAAAATAGGTCAAAGATACAAACATACAACAGTGCAGAATGAATAAGCCTAGAGATCTAATTTGCAGCACAGAACTATAGTCAGTAACATTGTGTTGTGTACTGAAAATGTGATAAGACAGTAGATTTTATGTGCTTTTATCAGAAAAACAAAGTTAACTATGTTAGATGATGGATTGCTTAGTTGGTTTGACTGTAGTAATCATTTAAGTACGTATGTGTTCATCAAAACATTGCATATACTCTAAATATAAATGACAAAAAATAAAATGATAATATGAGGAAGATGGGTGATGAGAGGTGCCTGCTATGCATCCCTCCACAAGGAAGGACCAGATCAAGCAAAAAAGAGTAGCTATGCAATGGAGTATGAGCCAGAGCATCAGAGGACAGTGGGAATATGGCAGAGAAGTTGTGAGTCATGGGGACACAAGACAAGTTTATACAGAAGAGAAACAATTACATAGCATCAACCATCTTATGTCTTGTGATCAACCTCCAATCTGTGCTCAACATCACTCACACTCAGCCTGAAGAAACTGACAGAAAATCACAGATGTAACTGGGTGTGCACAACCAGAGCTGACACGGAATGTGCCCTGCCAAAGAGAACACTTCAGCTAGAAAAAAAAACCCACTATCCATGTGGCTTGAGCTACTGAGTCACCCAAAGATATTACCACATAAGCAACAGCTCAGGGAGAAGCATAAACACATCACCAAAGTGTACACTAGAACCAATCAACTGATACACTGAGACACTTCTAGGAGAAGGTTTTAGTACAGTGACTGTCATCTATAACATTGACAAAAGCAACTGGCTGACCAGAGGCTCCACTATCAACATAGGGATATAGCAGTCATGTAACAATGAAATGGTACGCCTACAAACACACAAAATAACTATCTAGCAACTGAACCCAAAGAAAGGAATCTAGTAAATAGCCTGAAAAGAATTCAAGAAAATAATTTAAGAACACATACAGAGATCAAGGAGAAAAGTAATAAAAATGGAATTAGGAAGGCAATTCAAGACATACGTGAGAAAATCAGTAAAGAAATAAAGATTCATACAAAAGAACCACGCAATAGATGAAAGATTAGAAATACTATTGAGAATCTAAACATCAGAATTGCTAAGGCTCAAGAATTTTAGGGTTTAAAGAAAAAACTATTGAAGTAATCAAGATATATAAAAAAAGAAAAAGGGAAAAATAATGAAGAATATTGATAAGGCTTAGAGGACACCATTAAGCAAGGAAACTTTCAAAGTATGGTATTCAAGAAAAAGAAGAGAAAGGAAAGACATACAATATGTATCCAGTAACATATTTGCTGAAACATCTCCAGTCTTTAGAAAAGATAAGGAAACCCAGGTCCAGGAAGATCCAGACCCTAGTCACCTTGATGTAAAAATATCCTCTTCAAGGCATATTATAGTGGAACTGTCAAAAGTACAAGGCAAAGAGAGTACATGAAAACAGCAAGAGACGAGTGTCAAGTCATTAATAAGGAAATTCTCATTGCACTACCAGCAGACTTACCTTAGGAAAGCTTACAGGCCAGGTGAAAATAGAATGATGTATTCACAGTCCCCACCAAAAAAAACAAAAACAAAAAACAAACAAACAAACAAACAAACAAACAAACAAAAAAACTACCAATGAAGAATACTATGCCAAGGAAAGCTTTCCTTCAGAAAAGAAGGGAAATAAAGACTTCCCAAGATTAGCAATCAATAAGGACTTCTCAAAACCACACCAGCCCTGCAAGAAATGCTTAATGGACCCTATGCTAACAGCTGAAGGATGAAAACACACAAAAGGGAAAAACACAGCAGTAGAACGGATACCTAAAAGAGGAACAGAAGACACTCAAATCCTATCCCTACCAAAAACCACCAAACCATCAAGATGAACAAGAGAAGAAGAAAGAAATAGAGATACACATGAAGCCAAAAAACATTAAGGAACTGTTGGGAGTATTTATTTATTTGCTTAACACTGATAACCTTGAATACAGCAGTATTAAATTTCCTAATTTGGAGATATCACCTGGCTGAATGGATTAAAATCTAGACCCAACAATATACTGCCAGCAAGAAACTCACTTCACCAGAAAAGACACATGTAGACTGAGAGTGAAAGGATGAGAAAACACATTCCACACAAACAGAAACTGAAAGTGAACAGTAGTAGCTGTGCTTATACTGAATAAAATCAACTTTCAGTCAAATACTAGAAAAAGAAACAAAAATGGCCACTATATAATGATTAAAATAAGCTTAGAAAAAGCATCCAAAGGCAATGTACCAGTGGTCCATTACAAAAGTAACACAAACAGCCCCTGCCCATGTCCATGTCCTTTTTCCATGCATGTGTCCCCTCAGAGTGACTCTGAACTGGCCCTGGTACTTGGGACATCAAGCTAAGACTTGTTCTGAGCCTATCCTTTGCTTTGGCCATAGCTGGGTCCTGACAGAGAAAAGCCCAGGAGCCCTGCCTACAGTCAGTGCCCTAGCAGGGCCCTTCTACCCACTGTGTGCCCCAAGTCACCACATTCATCACAAAAGTGGCTGTCTGTCTGTGTGGTCCACATAGATCAGTTTTTTCTTCTTTCTAGTTTTTAATTTCAAAATAAATTTTAACACCACATAACATACTTTATGTCTCACTCTCTCAAAGATATTACCAATGAAGTATTGTTGTAAAGTGTATCAAAATAAATCTACATGATAAAATATGTCCTGAATTTTCCTTATAATTGCTTCTGCTTCTCAGCCACGAATAGTCCCACTTGCTTGCCCCAGTATGATTGAAGTTTGCATTCTGGACGTATGGACAGGCCCTCCCACAAGGACATCAGAACAGGCACATATTTAATGCTGTGTGGTGCCCCATGGCCCAGCAGACCCCATATTGTCCTATACATCTCCCTGCTCCATAGAACAGGAAATCAAGAGCCTCAAGGGGCTGGTCCAGCCCTGGAAATACAGCCCTGTCTGCAGGGATCCTGATGATCCCAGAGTAGTGCCAGGAAACCAGAACTGACCTATGACTCAGTAGATGGCCCTGGAAAGTAGACTGGCTATGTCTGATACCCTGGCTCCAGCAGATGAGTAGCAGCCAGATGCATGTAGGCGTGGCTAGACAGACAGCTAAAGCAACCATCTGAGAAACAGGCTGCACATAGTGAATGAGAGCACCACATGGAAGCTTCAGAAGAAGGAATAATTTTAGACAGTCACTGTCCACAAGAACTGGAAGAAACTCCTAGAAAATGGCCTGTCATTCCCACTGACAAAACGAGGAAGTATAACACCATATAGAGAAAACAAGATGATTTGACAATGCAGTGAAAGGTGATGAAATGGGTGGTGGATGAGATAAGGAGTTGCACAAGGAAACTGCAAACCCAGTAGTAGGTTGGCATGTGGACCAGAGAACACAAAGGTCAGGACTGCAGGGGAGCACAGGCAGCATGGGCTGAGACTCAGGGAGACCTCTGGGAAGCCAAGGAGAGTCTAGAGGAGAAAAGCATAAAAATGGACAGGGAAGAGTCAACGAGACCAATGCTCCTTAGAAAGAAAAGCAGTGACTAAGTGGACTAAGTGGTGGTTAATCTTCATTATCCACTTGATCAGATTGGGAGATGCTAGGAGTTTAGTGAAGCCCATCTCTAGGCGTGTCTTGAGCGCATTTCCACAAACAATTAGAGCCCAACTGCTCTGACCTAGTGAATGGATTAACCCTTTGATAGATTCATAAAATGGCATTATTGGGAAGTGATGAAAAGTAGGAGGCAGGCCCTAGTTGGAGGAAGCAGGTCACTGGGAGAGTATCCTTGGGGGAACATCTTGCCCTGGCCCCCTCCTGTGTTCCCCTTTCTCTGATTCCTGGCCATCATGAAATGAACTGCTCTGCTCTGCTGTACCCTCTCCACCATAATGGACTAAACTCCCTGATAGAGTCAAAATGAAGCTTTCCTCCCTTGTTTTCATTAGGTGTTTGGTCATAGTGATGAGAAAAGTGACCACTGAGGAAAACCATCCTAGGACAGAATATGAAGTAAGATCAGTGAGCAGATAGACACTTGGACAATCTACCAGAGTTTCTGCCACCTGAAATGCCAGGAGAATCAGCTCCAGCATGGGGGACCAAGAATCCCTCTAAACCACAAGAATGGATCTCCTGAGAACAAGGACAAAATCCTGAACCCAAGAATGACCATTCACACAAGATGCAACATAAAGAGCCCCAGGGATGCATGAGTCATACACCACTTCAAAAATACTCACGAGAAAGTTCTCCAGCATACAGTAACACCGATCAAAAGTAAGAACTTGAGACAGGAATGTGAAACACAAGAGAGATGAGCCTTCTACTGGGGAGAAGGGCCCGGGCAGGTCTGAGCTCCAAGGCCAACTGGATGAAGTTGTCCTGGTAAACCTCAGCACCCTCTCATTTCCCACAGCCCAGGAACCTAAGGTGGTTTGTTGCACAACATTATTGCAGCAAGTGGCACTGAGAAAGTGCACCATAGCTGTTCTGCATGTAATCCATGGAAGGCAAGTGTGGGTCATTTTATGTAAGAACACCTCACCTCCATTTGATGCCCAGCTGCCTGGTGAAGAGACTTACACAGACCCACCTGAGCAGAACACCCCAGCATCCTCCTTGTGGCTGTAGTCATGCCAACCCCAGCCCCGTGATGGACACTACCACAGCACACACTCATGGTCCAGGTAGCCCAGCTCATCCATCTAGATGGGCCCAGTCCCCAAACCAAAGTGGGTGGGCCCAGAGCGACTGCAGGCATGGCAGCAGCCCAGCTGCCTACAAACCACGTGCACGTTCCACAGATCCCATGTGTACTCACACACCATGCCCCTCGCAATCCCATGAAGCACCTCCATGCACCCAGCACAGCAGCCAGGGCCCATGGCCAGCCATATACCCAGGCCCCCTGTGGAGTGACCTAGTTAGGGTATGTGGGGATGCTCAGCACACAGGGGAGATCACGGTGTCCACAGGGGTCCAGGGAGACCTGCACATTGCCATCCCAGTGGCTATAGCATCCCTCACATGCAAAGTGTCAGGGAGACTTGCAAGGGACAGTCAGGGCCACCAGGGTCTCAGGCTGAGGTTCCCAGGTCTCAAAAGTACAGAGAACAGCCATTCTCACAAAGCCTCACCCTCTCTCAGGCCCTTCTGTGTCCACCCCTTGCACTCTTCTACATTTTTCCTCCATATCCCCACCCCTGTGCCCACCTGAGTGGAGGGCAGAGGCGGAATTGCCCCGAGGGCAGGCTTGGGCCTCCAGCAGGCTTCCTGGGCAGCTCAACAGATGGGACTCTGTCTTTGCACAGTGAAATACATCCCAAGATGGGAGCATCCCTGTCCCAAAAATGGCCTCCTTTGGGTGTGGCCACCACGTTGCCACAGTTGAGCTTGTGGCAAAAGGCTCTGGCATCTTCTTAATCCCAGTGGGCCACCTCCTGCTCCAGGATGCTCCACTGCCTCAGGTGGCATTGGAGCTGGACAGACACCAGTCACCAGTGAGGACCCTCAAGTCCCAGGGCTTGGCATGTCAAGAATCACTACCTCTAGTACTCTTGTGAATGAAGGAAGCAAAAACTTACCAAAGGGGACGTCCCTGAGAGTGGGAAGACGGCCCCGCCAGCCCCATATCAGAGAGCTGCCTCATGGCTCCAAGGAACCCAGGCTGGGGCAACAGTGAAGGTCGGGCCCACAACTGAATATATAGATCTCGGAACACCACCATGCTGGGGCCAGTGGGACAGCAAGGCCTCTCCAGAGAGCAGCAACAGCACTATCTCCCCTTATTGGCCCTGAGCACTGCCAGACATGAAACAGGGTCCAGGCTGATAACCACTGGTGAGAAGCCTCCCCCAAGCCCCACCATCAGAGAGGTGGCCAATCTGCCCATTGCACAGCAGTGGCGACACTCTGTGCCACCACCATCCCAGAAGGCACAGCTGTGGCCAAACAGCACAGGGAAGCCTCTCCTG
>VMDO01035561.1:0-15972 GCA_007922755.1 Pedetes capensis | reverse complement strand
TATATATATATATATATATATATATAGAGAGAGAGAGAGAGAGAGAGAGAGAGAGAGAGAGTCTACAAACACCTATGAACTGGTTAATTTTAACCTTTAAGCACACTGACTTAGTTCCTTATAGATGCACTTGTGCCAATAGAGTAACAAATAACTTGGGGAATGCCTTATCACTTATTGCTTATCACTCTTTTATACCTGGAATGTATAACCTAAGTGAGCTACAACCGGTCAAACACCTGTGCTCTTCTTATTGACCAGTGCAATTATAGCAACATTTTTGCTGTAACACTTTTTTATTTTTAGCTATAATACCAATCACCATTTCAGAGCACTTATTCTGGGTAACTAGAATTTGCAGTTCCTCGGTGGCCGTCATTATTTTATTTTTAAATTCTTTGTTTTTATCCTCAATGTATTGGAAAGAGCATTTTATATTGACATTTTATCAGATATATGATTTACAAGTATTTTATCCCATCTGTTACTTGATTATAAATTCTCTAAGCAGATTCTTTTGAAGAACAGACATTTAATTTTGATGATGTCCAAATTTGGCACCCTGTGTAAAGAATCTTTGTACAAACTAATTTTAAAAATTCTCTTTTTTCCCCAAATATTCAATAACTTAAATTTGTATATTCATTTCCATGGCCCATTTTGAGTTAAGGGACTTACTATAGTGTAAGTTATGAAAGGTGGTTCATTCTTTGACATACAGATGTCTAATAGTAAAATGTTCTTAGTATTTCTTTAATTAAGACTGCCATTTCCTCATTTTCTTGATGTATCTTTGTAGAAAATAAAGTGACCATATATCTCTTGCTGTGGATGCTATGTTCCAGACATTCTCCTGTCCCTATCTGTATTCTTATCCCAAAACTGTACTAAAGATTACTCTTAAAAATGTAAATTGTTTCTTAACCATTAGCAATAGTGAATATATTTTGTAAGCAAACCCATAATCAACTTTGGAAAAAACCTGGACTCATTCATGCAATAAAGATATGTAATGCTTAATGGGAATTATTTAGAGAATTTTGGGAAACATTCTGTCTTTTAGACATAAAGGTAAATAAATAATAATTCAACAGGTTTTAAGTGCTGAAATTTTAATCATGAAAGAACAAATTTTTTGTATTTCTATGAATGGGGGCAAAAATCTAAAAATCTAAACAGAATGGCTATAATGGCTTACCAAATGACTTATAATAGATCTAAAGATAATTTGCTAATTTTAAAAGCTCTTAAAAAATTTAGTCATAATTCTCAGAAATAATCCATAATAAAAGTCATTAAAATGTTTGGTAGCTATGTGTTCTTTACACTAAAGAAATAAAAGGGCACAAAATCACTACCATAAAACTCTGTACCAGACATGCCACTAAAATCCTAAATGTTTCTTAAAAGTCACATCTAAGTGTAATATAGGTACAAAGTTACAGGTTTGTCTCAGCAATTCTACACTTATTTATCTTATGAAACCTATCAATAGAAAAGTCAAAAAGAAAATAAGCTACAGTTTTTGGTTTGAATTATCTTAGATTGGGATTCAGAAAACTTAGATTCTGGCCTTGTCTTCCCAATAAATCTCTATATGTTCCACATGAATGCTAAGGCCCCAATATTCTTACTGATAAATCATAAAATTGGACCAAATATAATCTCTTACTTTCAATTTTAAATAATGTTCTGTATTCTAGTTTCAGCTCAGTCACATAAAATGTAGTAAGTTATCTCCTGCATTTACAAGAAAATAAAGATGAATTGCAAATCAATTACTTTTCTGGGAACTCTTAAGATACTGAGATCATAGGGAAAACAATTAATGTGAACAATTACCCAGAAGACAGATAGCCCATCTCAGGAAGAAACAGGCCTGATTGGCCCAGACCACTAATACTAAGCAGGTCCAGCTAGAAAGTTTTAATAAGTTGCAAAAGGCCAAATGGGAGAGATGGACATAGGGGAGTTGACACTGTGTTGCAAGTAAGTTTTTGTTCTTCACAAGGAAATCAAAGGGACATTTGGGAAAGCGATGAGAAAGCTTGCCTCCTGGTGCTGGCCAGGGATTGATCATAGCAGCCACTGTCAGAATTGACCAAGATCCTATCTCTCAACTTATATGAAATCTAAAAAGGATAAGCCTACAAGAAGGGCAAACAAATTACTAGATGGTAGGAATAGGAAAAGATGAAGAAATGTCCACTTAAAGGGCTACCAAAGAGGATCTTGGGGTAATATAATTAGTTTTTATGGCAATTTAGTGGTAGATCCATGCCTATAATTTTTTAACACCCATAAAATTATACTATATGAAGAGAGATTTTAAAATTAATTATTATATTGTGGGATGCTAAAATGGTAGGTAGAATGTAATAAACGAGTCTAATTAGCTCAGTTGGTAGAGCACTGTACTGCAGTCTCTGAGGTCCTGAGTTCAATTCCCAGCACCGCAAAAATGGGAAAAGGACCTGGCAATCCACTCCGAAGGCAATCCCGAAACAGTCAGCCATTGAAAACCCTATGAGGGTTGCTGTGAGTCAGATACCAACTCGACGGCACCTAACAACAACAACAACAATTATATCTATTATGTGTGCTCTGACTCATTGAATGTGGCAAGATAAAAAAGGACCTAACCCAAGTAACTTTGGGAATTAGTGTTTTATTTACCATGAGAATAAATAAAAAATGAATTATATCTAAATACTGTAAATAAATTATACATGAACACTGCATTTTGGTAACTTTTCCTGAATTCTAAAAACATTTTATATATACTATTGTTTGTTGATTAAACAAATAAATAAATAAATAATGGGAGCCAAGTTTCTTATTGTTAAAGAAACAAGTTACAGGAGAAGGATGCAATAAACTCCTTTTTGATAGGTAACAGCTAAAAAATGAATTTGTTTGTATATATATTCATATGCATATATGTTTGCTCACATATATGACATTTATGTAGATATATTGATACAAATATATACAATAAGATTACATCCTGAGAAACTTATTGTAAATTGAAAATACTGTTAGTCAAAAATACACTTAATACAAATATACTTAATGTACAATGTAGTTTAACAACAATATACTATAGTGTATAGGCTATTCACTGTTGAATAGCTAACTAATATTTGCTGTTCATTGCAGCTGCCCAGTATCTAGAAAGTGTATTGTGCTGCATATTGCCAGCCTGGAAAAAGATCAAAATTCAAAATTTGTAATATGGGTTCCACTGAACATATATTGCTTTGTACCATTTTAAAGTTGAAAAATCATAAATCATGAATTGAACCATAATAAGTTGAGGACTGCTGGAATATAGAAAAACATCTATCTGTCTGTCTGTCTATCTATCTATCTATTTATATACATATACATACATATATTTCATATTATACATACTATAATGAATATACATATATGAGAGAATATAGACATATATAGGTAGATATGATAGATATAGGTACATATACTTGGATTAATAAATACATATATATTTTCTAAATCTATCTGCTCAGAGAGCCTGGTCCACACTAACAAGTACCACTGAGCTCAGATCTTGGTTTCTAAATAATGTTCTCCAACCAAAGAAATCAAAACTTCCTAGAGTCATTGCTGTTTCTAGGCCTAGGACATGAATATTTTGGTCTGCAACATAATGGTAACAATATTATAATATATCACAAAGAATAAAATAGTTATTCATAAGTTCAAATTGACATTAATAAATAAATACAGAAATATATAAATAGAAAGAATAGCTTAATCTTACTTACAGATGAATTACAAATTACAAATATAGAAAGGATGAAGGGAAAATAAAATAATCATTAAAAAATCAGAGTTATCATTGCTATAAACAAGATCCACTGATGACTCCTGAATTAGTTGACAAATTCTTTGGGAGAAACAAGAACCTAAGCTAACTAGCTCTAAAGTGACTACCTCACAATATTTGCAGATGCTGTGACTTCTTAAAAAAAAGATGTCTATACATTCTTTAGGGGCTGGGAATTAGCTCATTTGGTAGAGCTCTGCGCTACAGTCTCTGAGGTCCCGAGTTCAATTCCCAGCACTGCAAAAATGGGAGAAGGGCCTGACAATCCACTCCTGAAACAATCAGCCATTGAAAACCCTATGAGGGTCGCTATGAGTCAGATACTGACTTGATGGCACCTAACAACAGCAACAACAACATACATTCTTTGTTACTCCTCCTTGCGACAATGGAACTTAATTTCTCTTAATTTGAGTATAGGTTGGACTTACAGATTAACTTATCAAATAAAGTATGAAAGAGAAATCTAGTAGTTTTGCAGTGAAGGGTTTTGTCGAATACCACATTTATGAACTGATTAAAATTAACATTATGAGTGATAAAATACTTTATCATGTACTTCTGGCAGCTTAAGATGAGAGGAAAACTGAAAATTCTTGACATTTTCCTCCAAAATTCATAATTTTTAGACAAGTAACAAACAAAAGTGTTAAAATCATTGAAAACAAAGAAGTTTGGAAAACTGGCAAAGTTTGAAGAGGTTAATCAGTCTGAGGTTTAGCTCAGTGGAGTGCCACTCTGCAGTTTCTGAAGCCCTCTGTGCAATCCTCAGCACTGCAATGCAAATGGGAGAAGGACATGGCAATCCACTCCCAAAGTAATCTGGAGACCATTAGCCATTGAAAACCCTATGAAGGTGGCTATGAGTGGGACCTGACTTAATGGCACTTAACAACAACAACAACAAAGAAATATGATGACAAACTATTACATGGAATACTGGATTGGATCTCGGAAAAGAAAAGGACATTAGTAGGCAAATTTGTAAAACCAAACCACCTTAGGTTAATACTACTGTACCAATGTTAATTTCATAGTTTTCATAATTGTTCAATGGTTACATAAAACAGTAACATTAGAAGAACTTGTTTTAAAGTTATATGAAGAATCTTTGTATCATCATTGCGATTTTTCTTTAAATCTAACATCATTTAAAAATAAAAAATCTAATAATTATCACTCTTAAGCAAATTAAAATCCTTTTATCTATATCTCTATAGAAGAGAAAATATAGGAAGAAAGTCATTTCGTTTGATGACTTTGTACTTAATATTCTCAGAGTTCTGTATAATCAAAGTCCTAAAGCATACAATGTAAGCTAATGTATTTATTACTTTGGGTCAGCAAATAAAACAACCAAGTAAAAAATATCAGCATATGGGTCACAGATTTATCATTACAGACAAAAGATTTTATCTAATTTGAGGGGCTAAATTACTTATATATTACTTGAAGTTTGTTAAAGTCATAAATTATTTAGTAATAGTGGTTCAATCTTTGAAAGTTATGTGTATTTATCAAAAGTCCAAGAATACTGATATTTTTCTTCCTTGAGCATGTTTTAATTTTCTTTGAAAATATCCAATTACTCTCTCCTACATTGAATTAATCCACATGCACAGAAATTGTAAATAAAGAAAAACTAGAAAAAACATGGGAAATGGAAAGTATAAAAACTAATAAATTAATGGGAGAAAAAGAAAATCAACCCCTCCAAAGTAGAAAAAATAAACAAATAAAGGTCAATCCAGGAAAGACAAAAATGCAAATGGCAATTAAACATACACAAAGATAGTTAACTCACTAGTAATCAAGAATACTCATTCACAAAAACAAAATGGCAAACCGTTTAAATTCTGACAGCAACAAATATTTGTTAAAAGGTCAAGCTGTTGGAACTTTTCAGATTTCCAGTGGAACTTTCTTTGAGCAGAAATACCTTGAAGTAGTTCTGTTTGGCAATAATTTGTGAAGTTTAAGAAGCATCAATAAGAAAACTAAGTGAAGTCATTATTAGGGGCATACCCTGAAGAAACTCCTACTTATATGTACAGAAGTATTCAATAGCTGCAAATGATGCCTTGTCTCATGTCCCTGTCCTGAGTTCACCTACTGCTCCTTTAAGTAGTTATTGAACTGTTGCCAGACTTTAACTTCATGTTCTTCTTCTTTGACTGAGCCATTTTTTTCTGGAGACAGTAGAAAGAGAAATGGTGAATACAGGACCAATAGGAACGTGCCCCTGTTAACATAGCTAAGAGCAACTCTCCGATAGAGGACTGGGAGCTAGTGGTTAAATGTTCCAGCCTCCTTGGGTTCTGGTAGAACTAACCTAAGGCATATTTCACACAATCCCCAGGGGTACGGGCTCCCAGTTGCTCACTGTGGTTCTCAGATTGTTATGGCATAACTTTCTTGCCTATTCTCTAGTGCTGATTTCTCTCTCATTCCTCATTTGTGGCTCCTGGGATCACCGCCAAAATAAATTGTATCCAAATCCTTGACTCAGTTGGATTTGGCAGTGAAAGCACCTCTACCAAACAGATTAGAAGAATATTCATTGCAGCATGATTTTTAATACTAAAAAGCTAGCAAAATTGAGGCTGTTTCATTTTATTGTGTTTCATATTACCTTAGCAACAGAAATTTATGTTTACTTCTAGAACTGAGAGAGCTTGCATCAGCTTCATCCTATCTAAGTTGGAGAAATTAATTCATAAGTCAAATCTAGACCTCTTTATATGGAGTCAATAATAGAAGTATTACTATTTGACATACGTGTAGAATGGACAATCAAATGACTACCAGACAATGAGATTAAATGCATGCTTGGAAATAAATACAGATATCAAATTCTGAATAAGTGACCATAATAATATCCATTGTCGGATAATTCCAATAAACCATGTAGAAATGAAATATCACATTTTCCTTGGTGAATCAACAGTTCAATTATACCTTGTATTTGTTTGCTCTGGTAGTCATAACAAAGTACCATAGGCTCGGTGTCTTAAACATGGAAATTTATTTTCTCACAGTTTGGGAGACTGAAATACTAAGATCAAGGCGCCAGTGGATTTGGCATGTGATGAGGTCTTGCCTTTTGGGTCACAGGTAGCTGGGTACCTCATCAGTATATGCTTTCATGATCTTTTCATTGTGTACTTAAATATATAGAGAGAAACACACACACACACACACACACACAAGCACACTAGCACATTTTATTTTATTTTCTTATAAGGATGCAAATTCCATTGGATAAGGGCCCTGATTTTATGAACTTATTTAACCTTGATCACTTCCTTAGGCATCTGGGGTTTAGCTCAGTTAGTAGAGTGCTTGCTCTGCACTGCTGTGGACCTGGGTTTGAGCCTCAACACTGCAAAAATGGGAAAGGGTTGTCGCAGTCCACTCCCCCAAAACAATCCCAAAGCAATCAGCCATTGAAAACCCTATTAGGGATGCTATGAGTTATGAGTTGGACTGGACTTGAGGGCACCTAACAACAACAACAAATCACTTTCTTAATGCCTCTTTTTCAAATATAGCTCTGCTGGCGGTCAGGGCCTGAACATATGTACTTGCAAGTAGGAACACAAAGAGTTAGTTTGTAATATACTCATATTCTATAGTCAAAACTTATTAGAATAAATTATAAAGGAACTATTAATCACTACTTATTAAGAAGCTTTGCAGGATGGGGATGTATCTCAGTGGAAGGGCAATTACCTAACATACATGAGGTCCTGGGGTTTGAACCCTAGTACTATTTTTTAAAAAGCTTTGAAACTATATGCAGATAAATTATTTTAATCTTTATTCTTCTAAGACTTCATTACAAATTATATTCATATCTAGATTATAAGATCTGGATGAAAACTTTGAGATTACCCAGTGTAGCCACCAAGGTGAGGCAGGAAGATCACAGGTTCTAGGCTGGAGGCAGCCTGCATAATTTAGTGAGAAGTTGTCTCAAGATAAAAAAAAAATAAAGAAATGGGTTGGGGGTACATCCCAGTAGATGTACATATGTGTGAGGCCCTGAGTTTAACCCTCAAGTGCCCCACATACACAAAATACTGAAATTGTTTTGTTATTGTTTTCATAAAGAGGAGGAAATGAGAAAAGGGCAATCATATGATATTGTTTTCCACATCTCTCTTGAGATTTATGGTTGCTGCTATAAATAGCTGATAGAAAGCACATTTGAAAAAAAATATGTAAGAACAACCCAAAGATTGTCAAATTGAACAGCTTACGGTCATGATCTATCATGATTGATATTACTTTACTGCTTTTAGGAGTTGAATTTCTGTTATATTCAAATAAAATTCTTCAGTTATTGTTGCTATATTATCACCTCTAACTTTCTAAGTTATTTCTTACACCATAGGAACATGAAGACTAGAAACTACATATCATGAGGGTATGCATCATTAGGGTTCATTTGAATTCAACACATGAGAGGCAACTTCATGCAGCTGAATAAAACTAAAACCATTGTTCTTGTGATATCTGAGGTTAAGTGTGCAGGCTGTGGCAGGTATTAAACTTGCAATTCTGTCCATTGATTTGGGAATCCTCCTGAGAATCATCCCTTTAAATGTGGCAACTCATTTCATTGTTAAAGACTGCCTGAGATGCCTTCCCTTAAAATTTTTTTGAATGTAACCCTTCTGACTTTCATTCCCCCATATCTCAATAGTTATATCGGCTTTTAGCTCAGAGTACTAAGTCCCTTTGAGGTGAAATAGTTATATAACCTTCAATCTTAATGACTGAACCCTGACCTATTCAGTAGTGCATATTTGTCATTCCTTGGTGCTTCTTATAAATGCTTTGGTTTTACTAATGGTTTACTTGGTCGTGTGAACATAAAGTCCCAGTATTTGTTTAAGTTGCTCTTTCTAAATTCACTATGTACACTTATCTCACCCAAAGTTCTCAGAATTTTTCTTCATTATTTCAAAAATTCTTTGTTGTTTCAAGTTTATGGTTATGATATTCATTTTTTGTAATGTTAAAAATTGAGAAAACATGGAATGAAATAAAATTAACATAATTTCAATACATTTGTTTTTATAGTGTATTATTTCTTATTCTTTTTATATTATTAAAAACTCACAAAATTTGTCAAAAAGTTGAAAAATTTAGAATGTAGTAAATATATTAAAAGAAAAATTTTAGATCAATGAAATTTAATAGAGTATAATATAATTAAGTAAAGCCTTCTTTGGGAATCCAGCAAACTTGTGAACCAGCAAAAATTGAGAAACCTAGGATCTATAACACAGGGAGGTAGTATTTATAGACAGAACGTGGAAGTGAGGTACAGAAAGGGTTTGTTTGGTCATAGCTCAGAGTTTGCAATATTCGGTCATGATCTGATCAATTGGAAACCTGAGATTGGCTGAAGCTTGGCTATGGTGATTGGCTCAACGCAAATTAGGATTTTCAGTTTGTCCAGTTAGACTGCAATTCATTATGTATACATGCAGGTATTGAGGGTGCCTCAGGCCAAATTTAATGTAATTCAATATTTATCACTGTAATTTTAATCTTGGCAACAGAAATACTAAGATAGGATGGGTCATTGAGGAATCTTTGAGGCTTCTAAACAAAATGGCAGACTTAAAGTCACACTTCCTCACTGGAAGAACTGCAAAAGTTCGTATTTTTGTCAAGGAATAAAATATTGCCATCCAGTGAACAGGTATGTGGTTAAATTTATCTCTGAAAAGAGAAAACATTTAATAAGTAACAACAAAGAGCCCAACTTTTGCTGAAACAACCCAAGCTTGCAATATTAAATGGTTATTTTAAATTGTGTCATTGGAAAAAAGTAGTTATTTTAACATTTCTCTTAAATAAAATTTAAATAGAATTTATTCCATTGATCATTTCACCTAAATTATATCAAAGATTAATAAAAGCTTCTAAACAATGAAGGACACTGCATAACTAGTTTTCCCGAACTCCCTCACAAGTCCTAGAAAACTACCAAGGGCAAGGTTCACATGTCTGGCCTCATTTTAAAACTGAAATCGTTTTGGAGGAAATTCTGAAGAGTTTAGGAAAAGCATCCAAAATTTCAATTGCTTTTCCAAAACCTTGGAATCCTGCCTGTTAATAATCTCCATGGTCTTTGCTTAGAATTTACCCACAGAATCAACTGACAGGAAACTGCCCATCACCCTCTGCCCTCCCAGCAAGACTGTGCCAAAACCTTCATCAGAAGCCACAACGACAAAAATAGATCTGATTGACGACTGTGCAGCGAGTAAGAAACGGATGTACGGATTTAGGTTATCTTTATTTCTCCCTTTGTTTTGATGGTGATGATAAAAAGAAAGAGAAAGCTACGTAATAGCATCTGGTCAAACATATTTTGCACTCAGTCAAGCCCTGAATAATTTGCAATATTTGTGGTCTTATAATATCCCTTAAAAGCATGACTTTTATTCTAAACACCACCAACATACAGTGAAATCTCTAACTATAGTCATACTGCTGGGCAGAGCTTGTAGCAACAGCAGCAATAATAAAAGAAAATTCTCTTTGTACAGCTGAATGGCTGCACTAGAATTTTCAGTGTTCAGATGTAATTAGAAAACAGCTGTGAAGGAAAATCAATTGTTCCTGGTAGTCAATGGCTAATTTTCCACAATCAAAATAAAGAATGCAATATGACATATTTGTAGTGAGCAAGTAATTGTTTCTCTTTTGTTTATTGTTTTAACATTTTTTCCCTTTATTTGAGGGAGCTGTCATTTGCATGCTTCAGGACAACTCCTCCCAGTTTTTGCTTCTCCCATCCATACTTAAATACTAGTAACTGCCTGCAAGGCCATGTAGTCCAGCAAAGTTTATTGAAGATTGCCTTATGATTGTGATTTGTGGACTAGCAAGGAAATGTTGTCCTTGCTTTTATGAATTCACAATAAAGGCTCCATAAACTAGCATTTATTCATGGGATTTAACTTTGATTCATTCTGCAAAGTTCTCATGTGTCAAAAAGATGCAGTTCTGGGAATTCACTGACATGCTGCTCCAAGCTCTCTGCATTGCAAAACAAAACAGAACCCCAAAACTACCACACATCCTTTTCTTCATTTCTTCCTTCCTTCCTTCCTTCCTTCCTTCCTTCCTTCCTTCCTTCCTTCCTTCCTTCCTTCCTTCCTATATTCTTCTTCATCACTAGCATAGACAGGAAAGTATTGGTGTAGCAGATGGATACAAAAGTAAAGCTCCATGGTTCACATTTAGAATTTAGATGAATGGAAACTGAACTTAAATGCTAGACTTGGCCAATAAGAGTAAAATTGTTCTATCATGCAGAAGAGTCTGGTTGAGAAACACCAGAAGGAATAACACTTCTACGCTGCTTTTGGCTGATAAGAGACGGCGGGGGCAGGGGCTCAGGGGGGAGTACTTTAGTGAAATTAACCTCCATATTATTCTCTTTTTGCACTTATATTTTTCTGGAACATTCTTTGAAAACCACCGTAATGGCAATTGAGAGTAAAATGAATAGTAAATAAGCGTTGAATCTCAGTTTGCTCTCTAGTCTTGGGGCTATTTCTTACTCTAAGTTTACCTCATTTTATGAGAAAGAAGATAACAAATGAATAGTTTTTACTAATTTTTACATGAAGTACACTAGTGCATTATTTAATGTGTCCAAAAGTTTAACATTCTGGAGGAAAGGTATTATTCAACCTTTCAAAAATGTGTGGTTAGCCACTTGCCCCCAGTAAGCAATAAGTAGCTTCATCATGTTCATTTATGCTGGTGATTAACAAATGTCTAATAACAAGATTCAATTTTCCTTAATGTTTTTACTTTAGAGGGCCTATTCCAGAATCTCTGTGATACTTGTTAAATATATCCATCTCTCAGCCCTAAAAAAAGATATTACATGTTCAAAATAACAGAATATTAGAAGGGAATTCTATATTTTTGTGAAGCAGACCAAATTATTGGCTGAATTAAAATTTAACTGCCTTAGTTCAATTTTTTGTGAAAAATGAATATTACAAATATATATTACAAATACCTCAGATGCCATGTAGCTTTTCCTATGAAATTTTAAGAGGCATAATCCTCTGATTATATATTTATCTACCTTTTGTTTCTCACCATTTTTAGTAGAATATCAATAACTTACTATTAATATTTCCACCTATTTATCCTCAGGACAGAATGCTTTCCATTTTCTTAAAACATGATAGCCAACATCCAGAGATGCTCATTTGGTTTTTAATTTATTTTGTTTGTTACCAGAATATCATATGCACAGTTTAAAACCTTGTGCAACAAAGCCAATATTGGATTGGAAGATGAAACAATAGAAGAGGAATGAAAACATCACTTTAAGAAGAAGTAATGAAAGAAATTAATGGTAATTTAGTAGTATAATCAAGATTTGTATTTGAGGACCCAACAGCCAATTGAAATTAAGGAGGAAGAAGAGAAAAAAGGTGATCAAGTTCAAGTAGGTAGATATTATACTGTCCAAGTAGGTAGATATTATATTATCTCTACACATTTCCTGCATGCAACCACAAGCCTACCACCCACAACCTTGGCCATATATATCACAAAAATCCCCTTTCCTCTGGCCACACACACTGACATATGAGTGGTCTAGTGCCAGTTACATAGTCTTTAAGATATTGGAAAATATCGGGACCACACACAGAGAAGGAAGGCATTGGAGTTGACAATCCTACAGGAAGGGAAACATCAAACTTTAGCGGCTATCATCCCAGGTTCTTCCCTTCTCTTGCTCTTCTCAGGGGTAGATTTTTCAGCTCTACGATTTTATAATCAACCAAAGGACTGTTCCAGAAAATTATCATCACCCAAGCTTCCCATGGGAGAAGGACCCGGAAGCCACTCCCAAAAATCAACCCGCCATTGAAAACCCTATGAACAGCAGAGAAGAACTGACAATAATGTTTTGCCTGTTGTGCGCAGGGTCGCTATGAGTCGGATAACGACTCGAGGACACCTAACAACAACAACAAGCTTCCCATTTCTTTCTTTCCTTTTTTTTTTTTTTTTGGTTTATTCTCCATTGGTTTCTGATGCAGAGTGTTCAAATAAGTTAAAGTAATAAGTAAATTGAGGTAATTAAAACACTAATAGCTCAGAGTGGCTTGTAGGCATCTGACTGAATAAAAATGTGGTTTTGGAATCAATCAGCGGATCAAGATGGGACAATCAGGAAGAAATCGTCATCTGGATTATAATGTAATGGCATGTTTGGCAGTGGAAAATATATCTAGTGAAATCTTAATTTCGAATCCCCTGAGACTATTTCCCTACTGACAAACCTCTGTGAAAAAGGTAGCTGTTTTCACAGACCAATTATTATACGATATAAGGGATGGCAAAGCCATGAAGAGAAATGGTTGCTTAGATATATTGGAATATTTAACGTATAGAATAAAAAAACCTCAAATTTGAAATTTCTACATTTAGTAATCAAATATAAGGTAACTTAAGTTGGACTCAAAGTAGGGTGAAAATAAAATCAGTGACCATTTCTCAAACTAGGAGTAGCAGAAATAAATTCTAAGTTTAGAAACTCAGTCTAAATATTGTTGAAATGCTGCAGAGATTGACCTAGGAAATGGATTAACCAAGTTTGTTACACAAAGGTTAGGCTATTGATTAAAAACACATGGAGCTAACTTCACTGGATATCTTGGTGTATGCAGACAATTTGGAGAGATTCCTCTATTCCAATAATGTTTATTCTCCAGCTGAAAAAAGTTCCTATTTTATTTTCTTTGTGAACAGGCAATATGGTTCTAAGGGGGAAGGAGATAAAAATCCCTTATCCACAGCCACATGTCTCATTAGTACTTTGCTATTTTAACAAAATACAATCTCAACTAGATCATAATAAATAAGATGCAGAAATGACTTGGGTATAGAGTTACATACATAATTAATTGTATGAATTTGGAAATAAATGTCAACAAAACCTTGAGGGAACTTTCTCAGTAAGAATAAATATAATTTTCAAATAATCTGATTTTTTTCCTCCCTACATATCCACTCAACAGATAAGTATGTATTTGCTTGGGGAACTAGGTGGCAAAAGAAATTGTAATGATGACTTATCTGCACTATGTTACATATTTAAAAATTCAAATTCTCCATGTAATATGGATAAATAAGGATAATGAATGACCATGGGAAATAGGGTGTTGAATTAATTCTGTCTTTACACACCCACTCGGTCAATATCCAATTCTTGCATGTATCCCCATATGCTTTGCCTTCTCTTCTGTTATAGAAGTTGAAATGTCTTCAACAATTTTTGTTGTTAGGTGCCGTAGAGTTGGTATCTGACTCATAGCGACCCTCATAGGGTTTTCAATGGCAGACTGTTTTGGGATTGCCTTGGGAGTGGATTGCCAGGCCCTTCTCCCAGTTTTGCAGTGCTGGGAATAGAACTCGGGAAATCAGAGACTGCAGCGCAGCGCTCTACCAACTAAGCTAAATCCCAGCTTGTCTTCAATGATAGCTAATGCCAAACCCCTGAATGTATTACAGATTTCTTCTCACTTACTTTAGTATATTATTCCTACAATTATCCTTCCTCACTCCTTTAGTATTGAGTTCTCCTATCTTGTGGATAATTTCTATCATCTATAGATATTTTTAATCTTAAAAAATAAAAATAAACCTTACTATGTATCTCCCTTTTCTCAAATTCAATCCTAATTCTTAACTGTTGGTAGTATAATGGTCAAATGCATTATCTTACTCACTTGCTATTCTTTCTCTCCTCTGATTCCCTTGTCCGGCTTCTCCAGTTCAGATTTTATTCCCACCACTGAGCAAGAACAACTCTTGTCAAACTCACCAATAATTGCCAAATTTGCAACTCACTTCTCACTTCTCACTTTAATAACTTAAAAGATGCACTTGAAATGTGCAACTGCTCATCCCTTTTTAAAATATTTCCTTCATATTGTTTCATGACATCACTCTTTCTTACTTTTCCACTTCTTCTAAACCTTTTTTGCCCTTTTTAAGTTGTCTTAGAATAGTCTACATGAAGAAATGCCCCAAGCCAAGTGAGTCCTTAGATATCTTGTCTATACATACTTAGTCTCTAGCCAATTTTGTTCAGTCTCAGAACTTTAACACCATGCAAAAAGTGATGATTTCCAAATTGATATTTTATTTACAAGTATTTCTTCTGAAATTTAACCTCTTATACCCAAACACATACTTATTTATTTGAATGTGTTGTAAGCTTATTAATATTATCATACCAAAACCAAACTCTGTGTTTCTTTTCCTAAATCTTTTTTCAATAATTAATTTTCTCACTTTAATACAGAATGCCAATGTAATAATATGCCGCATTTGTGCACCAGTTTTATTGTTGTTGTACATTTGGCTTTTACCAAGTAAAGTCTCTTACAAATAGAGCAAACATGAAAGTTGTCATACATTTTTGGTAAATGTATATGATACCGGCCTATGAATTGTTGTTGTTAGATACTATATCTAGAAATGTAATTTCTGGGTATGCTTATGATCAGATTTGGTGGAAAGGCCAAAGAGATTTCAGAAAATTTCACCTCAAGCATATCTTAACCAGCACTTGTAATGGTGTCTTTGTTAATTTTGTTATTTGGGGTGATCCTAGTACTTAGTTCTCACTTAATGTACATTTCCTTCATCAATATAGAAATAGATATCTTTGGGCATGCTATTGGTCATATGATATCTCCATTTAAACGTCCATTCAAGACATCTGCTCAATTTCTGTAGAATTGCCAGTGATTTTATAGGATTGTTTTTTAAATATACATTCTGGATAGGAGTCAGTCCTTTATTAGAGGTATGTATTACTAACATTTTCTTCAAGTGTATGGCTTTTTAAAATTAGTGCATTAAAGGAATAAATATAATCAAGCTATATTTCTCCTTTATAGCTACTGACATTTATATATTGTTTAAAAAGTTTTGCCTATTGTAAAATCAGAATAAAATTCACCTATATTTTTACCCAATAACTTTACTACCTAAAAAATTTTTATTTCAATCTACTAACCATTCAGGTTATGTTTTGGGGGGTGGTATTAATT
>VMDO01035560.1:0-15965 GCA_007922755.1 Pedetes capensis | reverse complement strand
AATCTGTATTTTTATAAAACTCCACAGGTAAATGTGGTATGCATCTCCAATTGAAATCTGCTGGCCTGGAAGATGCCATATTCAAATGGAAGACTTAAGGCTATGACTTAATTAATATTTTAAATAACTGAAATTATGACTGGTAACAGTATAATATTATCATCTAATATGTGACAATGTGTCATCAGGACTTTGATAAACAAAATCATGGTACAGACAGTGAGGGCATTGATCCTTCTTTAGGAACTTCTCATAAAGCATACAATTCTAAAATCTTTGTATTAATATTTACCTATACAAATTTAACATAGGAAAGGCTGAATCTCTCTTCTTATTTGACCATACTTTCCATACAACTCATTAATAGTAAGTAATAAGGAAACTTAATTATTTCTAGCATTTCTCTTTTTTTGTAAGGTGAAATAACAAACCTTTGTGATTTTTCCAGGGGCTTTCTAAAAATTGTAAGGATGGTTTTAAGTATAAAAGATATTCTGAAGGATTTACTTAACTTTTCTGATATTTAGGGCTTAATTTGGGGAACACAAAAATCAAGGAAGTTGTCAGAGGAGACTGAGATGCTTAATTAAGAGAGGATCAAAAGTGCCTTTGAAACCATATTAGGTTATATATTTAATCAAAGTGTCAATAAAACATTTTAAAATAATAAGGGGGTTAACACAATTGTAAAGAAATCTTAGTTGTTTTATAAGTAAGGAACAAGAAAGTTTTGTTCAGTTTTTCCTTACATACTCAAAGATATAATAAAGTCAACATAAAGCATAAGAAATTGTTCTGGTTCTATACAGAACTTCTGCTATCAAGAAAGTAGAAAACTAACCCTTTCTATTGTAGGCAAATGCAATAAGTAGTAAACCAAGGAAATAAGGCCATCAAAATTGAGCACATCTTGCTAAGATTTGCATACAGTGCATAATTTTTTTTCAAACTCAAGTATTATAAACGAGGGCAAATAAAATTAACTTTCCAAGTTTGTCCTTCATTGACTCCATCATAATCTAAACTAAATTAGCACTTTATTTTTATTTCTTTATTTAGTTTGTGTGTGCTACTGGGGATTGAACTCAGGGCCATTGCATGCTTTGCAAGCACTCTACCAATGAGCTATACCCCCAGCCCATTTTTTACATTTTTTTAAATTTTGAGACATGGTCTTGCTAAGTCACAAAGGGTGACTCTGACTTCGAACTTGCCCTCCTCCAGTGTCACTGGGATTACATGAGTGTACTACCACATTCAGCCAAAATGACACTTTAAAAAACAGATCTTAGGCCACACAAGGTCAGCATTAATTTCACTATAATAGCAAGATGTTACTAACAGGAATGTGTTCATCATTGCTATCTTTTAATGAATCAATAAATAAATACATCTAAGTTGTCTCAGTTTCATTATTTTTTTCTTTTCTTCTTTCTTTTTTCAATTTTTTGAGACACATAGCTTCAGTTTTCAATTCTAATACAGTAAGTTGTTGTTGCTAGGTGCCATTGAATTGGGTCCAACTCACAGCGACCCTACATACAACAGATGAAATACTCTCCAACACTGTGCCATGCCCAGCACTATGTCGGTGCTTCTCTGCTATTCTTAGAGTTTTCAATGGCTGGTTGTTTGGGGAGTGGGTTTCCAGGCCCATCTCCCATTCTTGCGGTGCTGGGGATTGAACCCAGGGCCTCAGAGCACACGGTGCTCTACCAACTGAGCTAAGCAATGATAATTCATCCACATGTTTGAAAGTTCTTTAGGGTCCTCAATAAGCCCTAAGAGTATAAAGGGGTTCAGACAACAAAAAAGGAACAAAAGCTGAATACTACAGCATTAAGGCAAAAGTACCTTATTTGAGAAACAAAGGCACGTGCACAGTTATGTTTTTCTGTCACTGCTTCTCCTACTGTAGTCTTACCTACTCATACTTCCCCTTATACCTTCTCAAAGTGACAAAAGTGAACACATTCATTGACATGGCCCTAAGATACAACCTCTCTGTGTCATATAAAAGTAAGGGCAAAATTTTATAGAAGTTAAATTATGCTTGGCAATTATGTGACCTAGGATTGAGCTCAGTTCGTGGATTATGACTCTGTAGTCTCTGAGGTCCTGGGTTTGATTCTCAGCACTGCAAACATGGGAGAAGAACGTGGCAATCCACTCCCGAGGTAATCCAGAAACAATCAGCCATTGAAAACCCTATGAGGGTCACTATGAGTCTGATACGACTTGATGGTACCTAACAACAACAACAACAGATATCCAGTTGTGATTTATTAATTGACTCAACTTAACTATCATTCCCTCAAGTGTAAGTTACCTTAAGATTTTGAATGTTGAGCACCATGGGGCATGCCTGTAATCCCAGTGCCTCAGGAGGCTGAGGTAAGAGGATTGCAAGTTCGAGGCCAGAGACAGTCTGTACAATTTAGCAAGACCCTGACTCAAAACACAAAATAAAAAAAGGGGCTGGAGGTGCAGCTCACTGGTACAGCACTTGTCCAGCAAGTGTGAGGCCCTGGGTTCAACTCCCTAGTACTATAAAGAACAAAAAAGATTTTGAAAACTATCTTTAAGCTGACACTACAAAACATAATTGCTCCTGAAATTAAAACATTTAAAATAATGACAATTTAATTAGCACAAATTTACATTTTTCATAAACTTAAACATTCAGTAGAAGGAATGTTTGCTTATTTGACCTGTATACATTTAGGAAAAACATATACAAGTGAAACAAAAATGTATTTGATACTGATAAACAAGTAAATATAACTATGTTAATTAAACCAAAATTACTCAATTAGTCTCACATGCCAAAATTATGTGAACTTGGATTGTTAATATATTTTATGTCAGTTTTTCTAAGAATTTCTTAGCAGATTTAAAGTATTAGAAATTTCCTTTCTGATATTTGGAGAATATTCAATTTCGACATGCATTTAGTTATATCTATAAGCCAATATGGGCCTGCAGCCGTACCACTATGGTGTCTGATCCCATCAGATCTGGGAAGTTAAGCAGAGTCGGGCCTGGTTAGTACTTGGATGGGAGACTACCTGGGAACACTAGGTGCTATAGGCTTAGGAGACGGACTAGGAAACCCACTCCCCAATAACAATCAGCCATTGAAAACCCTATGAATAGCAGAGAAGCACTAACAATCGTGTTTAGCCTGTTGTATGTAGGGTTGCTATGAGTCAGACACCAACCTGACGGTACCTAACAACAACAACATAAGACAATATAGGTTGAGACCTCAAGGTACTGTAAACAAAGTTGCTTTACTTTGAGATACTTTATAATCTAATGGATTAATGTCCTCTAGAGATAGGGAAACATTGTATACTCAAACAAAAGAGTTAAAAGACCTTTCTGATTTCTAGACACAGACAGACATATAGTGAGCTTAAAGCTTCAATTCTAAAATTGCATCCATGGGTCAAGGATAAGCAGATACACAAAACCTCACTGGTCCAGATAGCAAAGTGCTGCTATCCTCTTTGTGCATTAAATTCTCAATTGATTTGATGTGAAAACAGACAAAAGGGCAAACAAAAAACTAATGGCCCAGATTCTCTGATGCCTCTTACCAACATAGAATAGTTCTGTACAATCCATTAATCCATTTACAGAGACCAGCAAAGAGTAGGATAATAAAACAAAATTCTAAACTACTGTAATACATAGAACATTATGCAACATCAGCATAGTATTTAAGGATGTAGACTCTGGATCCAGGCTGCCTAGGATGGAATTTCAGCTCTGCGGTTTACTAGCGGTGAGACTTTAGGCAGGTCACATTTCATTGTTCCAGTAAAGTGATAATAATGGTACCTAACTACTGGGTGTTTATGAGGATCAATATAATACTAAGAATGGTGGCCGGGTACAGTGACATGCACCTGTTGTCCCAGCTACTCAGGAAGCTGAAACAAGAGGATTATCTGAGCCCATGAGTTTGAGACCAGTCTAGACAATATAGCAAGACCTTGTCACAAACAAACAAACAGAATAGTGGCTGACATATTATAAGCCCTGTTTTTATATTAACCCTTATTATTAGACACTAATCCTCAAATATAAAGCCCCAGCTTACAAATCAATGCCTTCAAATGCAGTGGGGCTCTCTATGATACTTAGAAAATGCCTTTATGACCCTCTAAGCTTCTTCCAATCTCAATTTCCTAAATGGGTGCTCCAAGGTCTCTCCCCAAGGAACAATAATCTATTACATTTTCGATCCCCATTCTTAATAGCTCCAGTTCTCCCTCCTACTTTATTGACAAAATAGAGAGGAGCAAGTGAAAATTACACCAACTTCAATTCACACCAACCTCTGACCCCAGCACCTGTCTCTTTTTTACTTGTGTCAGAAGATCCAAGCCTCCATTTTGTCTAGTCCAATTTCATGTTTACATGCTAGATCCCATGAATTTCAATTTTCTCCAACAATATTAACTCCATATTTGCTTCTTTATCTATTTCCATCAACAGTTTCCTCCACATCTTTTTCTTTTCTTTTCTTTCTTTCTTCCCTTCTTTCTTCTTTCCTTTCTTTCTTTCTTTTTTTCTTTCTTTTCTTTCTTTCTTTTTTTAATCAAGCAATGGGTTAGAATGACTCCAGCCTATAAAAAACAAAAATGTGAACAGGACTGGAGATGTATCCCAATGGTAGACTGTTTGCCTAGTGTGTGCAAGGCCCTGGGTTCAATCTCCAGTACTGCCAATAGTATATATTTATATTTATATTTATATTTATTTATTAGGCCACGCATGATGGTGCACTGTAGTAATCTCAGCACTAGAGAGGCTGAGGCAGGAGGATTTTAAGTTCAGCACCAGCCTGAGATATACATAGTGATATCTTGTTTTTAAAAAAAAACATAAAACAATAAACAAACAATAACAAAAACCTTCTTCAATCCATCCTCCCCAACATATTTCCTTTCTTTAAGAGCTAGACTTATTAAGAATACCATGGTATGCTCCTTGCCTCCAGCTTCAAATCACTCCTTTACTCCTCAGCCGACTTCCCTTTTCATGTCCACTTCCACCAAGTCAATGAAGCCATCTCACCATGACCCCTGAGGATCTTAGTAAGGTCCCAGGTCCCAGGCATGTGTCTATCCTCACCTCACTTGTCTTCATAGTGGTGTTTACCACGAATTACCATAAGCTACATAGGAAATCGTATCTTCCCATGACTTCTTTCAAAGATATTTGTCTTTTTTTATTCCTTTATGTTCTCTTATAAATTTGCAATCAGTTTGACAAGTTTGCAGAACAAAACACAATTGGGATTTTCTGGGATTGCCTTGAATTTCTACATCAACTTGAAAAGAAATTACATTGTAATATTGAATCTTCCACCACTGAAACAAGATAGATCTATTCATTTCTTTATGTAATCTTTAATGTTTCTGTAAAGTTTTGATATATTTGTTCCTATGGCGTTCTTGAGCATCTCTGGTTGGATTTATTCCCAGAAAGCTAATGTTTTCATCCTCTCATAAATGGCATTACTTTAAAAACATCATATTCTAAGAGTTCATTGCTGGTACATAGAAATTCAACTTATATGCTGATTCTATGTATATAAATATTGCTAAATTTGCTTACAATTTGTAATAATTTTTTCCCTTTATTGATAAATGTTGGTAGGGGACAGAGTAATATGGTATTTGCTATTTCCATTGTACAACTATTACATTGCTTTTGATTACACTTTCATCAACTTACAAAGTTTATGGAATTCTTTAATATGTGGTAAAACTCATATGCAATTATGGGTTATATTCCCCTATTTTTCCCATGTATTTGTAAAGTTGCATCATTTACATTGAGATTATCCTCTCCCCCTTTATCCCTTTACATTATTTCCCCTTTCCTTCCCACCTTCCACAACCTTTGTTTCCCCTGCTAGTTCCCTCCCCCTTCTTTCTACATTGCTTATGTTATCCCTTCTTAGCTAAGTCTGATTGTTCATTTTTATATATCTATATATGTATAGTTTTCTCTTCCTTTAAGTAAGATTCAGCTCCCACATATGAGTGAGAACATATGGTATTTCTCTTTTTGAGCTTGTGTTCATTTGTTTAAGATGATATTTTCCAGTTCCATCCATTTTGCTGCAAATGATATTTCATTATTTTTGTTGAGTAATATTCCATTGTGTATATATACCACAATTTTTTTATCCATTCTTCTGTTAATGGGCATCTTGGTTGGTTCCATATCTTTGTGACTGTGAAGAGTGCTGCATTAAATATGGAGACGCAGGTGTCCTGGTAGCATGCTGACTCATCACCATTTGGGTATATTCCCAGGAGTGGTATAGCTGCATCATATGGCAGTTCTATTTTTAATTTTCTGAGATATCTCCATATTATTTTCCAAAGTGGTTGAACTAATTTACAGTCCTACCAGCACTGTAAAATGGTTCCTTTTTCTCCACATCCTTGCCAGCATTTGTTATTATTTGTTTTGTTGATCTTGGCCATTTTTACTGGAGTGAGATGGACTCTCAGTATTGTTTTGATTGGCATTTCCCTAATGGCTGAGGATATTGAGCATTTTTTCATGTGTGTGCTAGGCCTGCAAATGTCTTCATTTGAGAACTGTCCATTTCCTTTGCACTTAATTATAGATTCTTTTGGATTATCTATGCATGAAATCATAACATCTATAAATGACTGCATCATCTACTGAACAATTTCGTTTTACACTGTTGAACCTTAAATATTTTATTTCTTTATTTTGCCCCATTGCCCTGTACAATGTTGAGTAGGTGACTGCACTAGCTGGCACACTTGCCTTTGTTCCCCAGCCACAATGAAGAAGGTTTAATATTTCTCCATTAACTGTTGCTTACTGTTTTCCTTCTCTTTTTCCCCTAGATAATATCTACTCACCCCTCAAAAACTTTTGAGTGTTTCCTCACTCAGGAATAGTTCCCTGAGTCAGCCAGTCTGGTTTGAGACCCCTCCACTAACACAGTGCTTATTCACACTAGGTTCTAAGTGATAGTTTGCCAGTAGCCAAAGAATTCCTTGTAACTATGCAGTGCCTAGCCCATAAAAGGAAATCAATAAATACTTGCTGAATGAGCAATTAAAGTGGTACATTGTGGTTTTCTTTTTTCCTGAACATAGCTTTTAAATAATTGCTATATTCTCAAAGCCAATATTTTCATTAGAAGAGGAAAAAATTTGTGAAACAGAGTGAATGTAATTCATTTAAAGTGTTATACACCAAGAAGAAAACCTGACTGTGGTCAATTGTATTTGGTTTCCCTTTCTCCAGTGCCTCACTCAGTGGGAAGACCTATGAACCCTCGCTCTAGTGAACGTCAGGGAGGTCAGAAGCTTGCATTGACCAACAAACTACAGGTGGAAAATACATGAATCACTTTCAAACAGAAGTTTTAAAAGTAATCATATGGCCAGGCCCAGTGGTACACCCCTGTAATCCCAGCAACTTGGAAGGCTGAGGCAGGAGGAACACGGGTTGGAGGCCAGAGACAGCCTGCACAACTTAGTGACAGCCTGTCTCAAAGTAAAAAATTAAGGTAAGAAAGTGGGCAGGGAGCACAGCTCAGAGGTTGTAGTTAGGTGCCGTCAAGTTGTATCTGACTCGTAGCAACCCTCATAGGGTTTTCAATGGCTGATTGCCCCAAAAGTGGATTGCCATGTCCTTCTCCCATTTTTGCAGTGCTGGGAATCCAACCTAGGACCTCAGAGACTGCAGAACGGTGCTCTATCAATTGAGCTAAATCCCAGCCCCAGCTCAGAGGTAGAGCACTTTAACACTTCAGTATTGAAAAATATGTAAGTATGTGATGTGCCATGATTTCTTTTCATATCCATGGCCACATCTAATTGTCAATAGTCATTTAACTATCAATGGCTTCTCCCTCAGTCTGGTTTGCATGAAGACATAGAGCAGAGTCAGCAATAATGTATAAAAGACACATAGCATGAGTGAGAGCTAACCTTTATTGATGAAAGCCACTATGACTTGAAGGTTCACTTACTACCACACCATGATATAATCTAATCTAACATAGTAGCACCCTTGAAGGTCAGCTTCTCAGTCTTTTTGAAGGACACTACTAACAGTCTGCAGCTGTACCACTGTGGCATCTGATCCCATCAGACCTCAGAAGCTAAGCAGGGTTGGACCTGGTTAGGACTTGGATGGGAGACCGCCTCGGAACACCAGGTGCTGTAGGCTTGGGAGAAGGACCTGGAAACTCACTGCCAAAAAATAATCAGCTATAGAAAATCCTATGAATAGCAGAGAATCATGACGATAGTATTCTGTTGTATGAGGGGTTTCAGAATTGGTTTTGGGAGTGGATTGCCACATCTTTCTCCCATTTTTGCGGCGCTGGAGATCAAACCTGGGTCCTCAGAGAATGCAGAGTGGCACTCTACCAACTGAGCTAAACCCCAGCCCATCCTAACCATAGCAAGTTGTAACACCAGATATGTCTCTGGACATTGCCCAATGTCTGCTGGGAGGTATTGCTCTATGTCCATCCAGAACTATAGCTTTAAATATCATTACATGAAAATAAAGGCTGAGTTTATTTCCTGGGACCTGCTCTCTCCTCTGAATCCCTGAGGAAACAGTGTGGATAGAAGAGAAAAGGGGACCTAGGAGCAGGCTTAAAACTTGGGTGACTCATAACACTTTAATGTATCAGGCACTTAGGGAAAACTTATGATTAATACATAATATCCTGCCACTTACAAGGATTCTTCATTTTCATTTTAAAGACATTTCTTAGAAACTGCAGTGTTTATGGCACTTTAGTGGCCAAGGAAGGCATTGTTTTTGAATGACAGAGAAATCTTTCCCAGATCTCCCAGGCCCAACCCTGCTTAGCTTCCAAGATCTGATGGGACAGGATGCCACAGTGGTATGGCTGCAGACGTTTCAATACTAGAAGTAGAAAAATTGTAGACTTGTCCAAACTATCAATTTATCCAGCCTTTGGAATAATGAGTCTTCCCTTCCCAATGTTTCACTGAAGTTATTTCATGAAGGTCACCACTGGCATTCCTGATGCTAACTCCAGTGAATACTTACTCAATTACCTTTTATTATATTAATATTATATACCAGTGCTATGTTAATTATACTTATTCCATGCAAAACATATATATATATATATATATATATATATATATATATATATATATATATATACACACACATATATATATACCTGTGCTAAGCCAGGGCTCAGCAATAAACAACACAGATAGAATCTTCATAGAGTTTACAGATATGATATCTTTTGTGAATTACCCCAGGCCTGGAAAAGCACAGCTAATCCCAACCTAATGACCTACTGTGGCTCTCTCTGCACTCTTCTACATTGGCCTTCTTAAAGTCTATTATACTACTCACCATCACTTAAGCATATATTTCTATTTACATCCTTTGGAAGTTGTTCAATCAGTTCCCTTCACCTGACATTCCCTTAAGCCATTCATCTGTCAAGAATTCACTCATTCTTCAGGGCTCATTTCCTTCATCAAGTCTTTTATGGTTTCTCTATACTCCTTTACCTCCTACAATATAATTAATATCACCCTTCTCTATTCCCTAGCACTTCAGTTATAAAATTGTCTACATTCTGCTTTCAAAGCAGCAATCACATCTCATCAGCCCCCTCAGCACACTGTGGTCTGCATTCAAACTATTTGTGTCCTTGTATACCACAATCATTGCTGCCAAAAATGCACTTTCATCATTCAATAACTCATTATTTGATTCAACCAGCACTTATGAAATATATATCATGTGTGAGGCCTCTTTGACTCTCTGAGCTGAGCCCATGTGATAGAATTACATAAGATTACATCATTCAGGGCCAAGTTATGGAAACAGAAACCACACTAGTTGTTTCTTGATACAGTGTCATGTTGGGGACTCAGCATTGACCTCTGTGAAAGGCAATAGCATCATAGCTAGGACAGAGAGCTTACAATTTGTTGGAAAGATTTCACCTCCTATTCCTCTTCAGAATCTCACAAAACCTAAAACAATTATTATGTTTAGTAAAAAAAAATGGTATGACATATACTACAAACAATATTAATTGTAGTATTTTTATATTTCTCAATTGCTATTTTCCAAAATTTTTATAAGGGGTATGAGTTACTTTCATAGTGAGAAAAATAATTTTTAAAAAAGTAAATTAGTTATAAAAAGTTCAAGTGTAGGCTATGCATTTCATCTCCCCTACCAACATCAATGGCCTGGGATTTAGCTCAGTTGGTAGAGCACTGCGCTGCAGTCTCTGAGGTCCCGAGTTCAATTCCCAGCACCACAAAAATGGGAGAAGGACCTGGCAATCCACTCCCAAGGCAATTCCGAAACAGTCAGCCATTGAAAACCCTATGAGGGCGACTATGAGTTGGACACCGACTCAACGGCACCTAACAACAACAACCAACATCAATAAAAAGAAATTGTGTAATTGTCTTTCTTGTTTCTCCTCATGGTAATTATTTGCACCACTGAAGAACTAGGCAATTTTGCCTTTTCATTTAAAGATTTATCTGGACCAAAATATAATTTTTATTTCATTAGATGAAGCAGATTTCTGTGCAAACAATGGAGACCAAACTTTTGTGCAGTAGAAGTCAGAATTAAAAATATTTATCTATGGTCTATGTATCTACCTAGATATCTATCATCACTTAGAATAGTCATTCTCAGCCTTGATTATAAAAAGCATCTATACAGTTTGTAGTTGCTATTATTTGTTTGTTTCCCTTTCCTTCTATGGAAAATACATGTACTTCATTTAGAATTCATTAAACATGTATTTGTTGAGTGCCTACTCTTCAGGAGCCATGCATATGGCAGTAAACAGATAAAATATTTTCACCCATGGAGTTTACATTTCTCATGGGGAAGCCAAACAAAAAACAAATAAATGTACACTAAAATATCAAGTAGTTTTAAGTATTTGGAGGAAAAACCCCAGAAAAGATAGAAACTTACCCAGGTGGACCTGGAGGGAGGCTAGATAGGATGGTAAAATGAGCCCAGGTGCCACGTGAGCAGATATCTGAATGAAGGGAGGAAATGCATCATGTGGCAATCTAGAGAAAGGCATTCCAGCCTAAGGAAATAGCAGGTGCAATGGTCCTGAGGCAGAAACAAACTTATAGGAATTGGTAAACCATGAGAAATAACAGCAAGGCTAGCGAGGCTACAGCAGAGTGAAGAAGGTAGAAACTGGTGGGAAATAAGGTCAGAGAGGTCGACAGGGCCAAGTTAATACAGTGCCTTTAGATGGAGGGAAGAAGTTTGATTTCTATTTCAAGTGAGAAGGGAAGCTGCTGCACTGGCGTGCATTTGTGTGGATACATGTACGCACATACATGTGTATGGCATTCTTGGTGCTGTGTGGAGAATATGGAAGCTGAACCAGAGTGGATACAGGGTGAGCTGTTTCCATAGCTATTTCAATAGCTTAGTCTACAAATGTTAGTTTGCATGAGCCTCATGGCAAAGGAAGGAACAGAAATGGCCAGATTCCAGTTGTATTTGGATATGGGCCACAAGAGAGACAGCAGAATTAAGGATCACTTCTAGAGTTTTGTCCTGAGTAATTAAGTAGTGGTGGATATAACTAAAATGCAAAACCCCTGGGGAGGAATGGATGGGATGGGAGGCGGGATTGTCAAGAGTTGGGACCTGGTGGGTGTGCTACAGCAATTTAGGTACAAGTGGCAGCGTTGAGTAGGCAGTTGGGTATGCCTGTCTGAAGCTCTGAGGAGACTTGAGAGGTTGGATATCTATGTTTGGTAGTCATCAGTTTAAACAGCATTTAGAATATAGGATCACATAAGAAGTAAGGAAATGCAGAAAATAAGCTTGAGAACTGAGTATCAGGGATGCTCAACAGTTAATTTGGAAACTGAAGCGGAGCAGGCAAGAGTCACTGAGAAGGGCCATCTGGTAAGGCAGGAGGAAAACCAGGCCAATGTTAGGTCCCAGAAGTCACGTGAAGGGAGTGTTTTAATAGGGACTGAATAGTGTACTTAATATCACTGAATTGTATACATACAACGATTTAAATGATAAATTTTACTTTATGTATATTTTACCACAAGAAAAGAGGGAGAGCGAGTGATCCTTTGTGGCAAATACTGCTGAGAGCAAGTGAAATGTGTACTGAGGGCTGGCTGTAGGATAGCAGTGGTTCTCAATCATGAGTGAGTTTGACACCTGGAGACATTCAGGCTCCTCACAAAAAAGAATCACCAAGGCCCTGAATGTCAACAGTACCAATGGTGAGAAACTCTGAGATATGGTAATATGAGGACCCATGGAGAAGTGAAGGAGGAAGCATCACTGGAAAGAGTTAAAGAGAGCATGCTAGCTGAAAAAGTGGAGGCAAATCCTTCAAGGGAGTTGGTTCTCAATAAAAGAAATGGACAGATAGTTAAATAGGGATCATGGGGCCTAGAGAGTGTTCTTGTTTTATAGATGGGAGAGATCTCTGTATGTTTATATGCTGATGGGAATGAACCAGAAAGGGGATGAATAAACAATATGAGAGAAAGATGGGAAGATATTTATAATTGAATTCAGTGCATAAGGATGGTTTGATCTTAGGAAAGAGGACCATTCATCAGGGGAAAATAAAGAAAGCAAATAGGTAGGTACAAATAAAGATAAAGTAGATATGGTGGTGGGAAAAATAGGCAGTTCTCTTCATGCTTCTTCAAAAACATTCATTGAATTTCTAAATGAGTCACTTATTTGTCTAATTCTACCTACTCACCAAATGGACTGCACATTCTTTGAGATCCTCATGCCTTACTTTCCTTTATAAAGGCATTCAACAATAAGCCCAGTGCCTGGCAGATAGAGGCTCTTCAAAAATATCTGTGGAAGGGAGGCACAATGGCACGTGCCTATAATCCCAGCACTCAGGGGGCTGAGGCAGGAAGCTCACAAGTTCTAGGCTAACCTGGGCTACATTTATATCAAAGTCTTGCTATATATAGATAGATAGATATCACTATTCTTATTCATTTATTCCACATATATATACACACACATATATGTGTATATATATATACATATATATACACACACACACATGTTGTTGTTGTTAGGTACCGTCGAGTTGGTATCTGACTCATAGCGACCCTCATAGGGGTTTTCAATGGCTGACTGTTTCGTGATTGCCTTGGGAGTGGATTGCCAGGCCCTTCTCCCATTTTTTCGCTGCTGGGAATTGAACTCAGGACCTCAGAGACTGTAGCACAGTGCTCTACCAACTGAGCTAAATCCCAGCAATATATATATATATATATATATATACACACACACACATATATATGTACACATATATATATTTATATATACAGCGATATATGTATATATACACATATATATACACATATATATACATATATGTATACATATATATGTATATATATGTGTATATATATGTATATATATACACATATTTGTGGAATAAGTGAATAAGAATAATGATACTTGTTGCCCATTTGAAAAGGCATAGTAACCCATTTACTTCAAGTACAAGAGGACTTTCCATAGGTCTTCTGTTGCCCTACAGAAGAATATTTTTAATCTTCTTGGGGAAGGCAGCATCTATGATGGCCCAAATAATTCCCCCCATGCTCTTGTGTAGTTCCCTCCCTCGGGTACAGGCTCAACCTTGTAACTTGCTACTAATGAATAAAATATAGCAAAAGTGATGGGTGCCACTTCCAAGCCTAAGTTGAAAAGAGACTGTGATTCCCATCTTGAATATTTTCTCTTGCTCTTCCATTCACTTGGTCTAATGAAGGCAGTTACCATGTTTTGATCTTTCCTTTGGAGAGGCCCACATGGCCAGGAACCGATACCTGCAGCTAACAGCCAGCAAGGATCTGAATGCTGCCAACAGGCATGCGAGTTGAGTTTGGAAGTAGATTTTCCCCCAGTTGAGCCTTAACATGACAGCACACCCAGGCAACACCACCAGACAGAGTTACTCTCAATTCCTGAGCCTCAAAAACTGGAAAATAAATGTCTGTTGTTTGAAGCTCCTATGTTTCAGGCCATTAATTTGTTAACAAAACAATAGTTAACTAATACATCCCTCATTCCACTTTATTTGTAAGATTTTTCTGATTACAAAAATTTCTATGTACTGATCTCATTCAATTCCCACATTGGTCCTTGGAGAATTCCTCCCATTTCATAGATGCAGAAGAGCAATCACCCAAGGTGGCAATTAGTAAATTCCAGAGTTAGAACTAGATAGATCTCAATTTGAACTCCCAGCCTGGGGCTAGTTAGTTCTACTACACGCTACCAGTTTTTAGAGCATCATTCCAAACTCATTTGTCTAGGTTATTTGTCACTATAGCAAATTTCATACCTGCAACATGTTAAGACATGTGCTAACATGACTTTCCCTAAAATAAATGTCCATTACATTTTTCATGACATAAAGCATAAGAATCTAAAATAAAATTTCTCTCCCTTACAAAAACAAACTACTGCTTTATAAAAGTGTTTGAAAATCAGCTTGTTTTCCTAGCTATTTGGCCTAACAAAATTCAGGGAAGATTGGGCTGGAGAAAAACATTAGCTAAATATTGTTTTGTTTCATAAATTTCAGCATCAATATGCTGGCTAATTATGGTAAGAATGTCTTGTTATGAAGATGTTCTAACAGAGCTTATTATGTAGGACACTTAAATAACAAGGTAGATTATTTCCTTGGAATGTCTTGAAATCTCCAGGTAAAGACACTAAAACAGGAAGAAAATTATTAACAGGCATTTTCATCTAATTCTTCATTATCCACCTAGTCATCTGTCTTGTGAGTTTCTGGGGGAAAAAACCTGACTCTATTCATTTATGCATATCATCAGCTGTATCACCTACCTGCCACATAAAAGGTACTCATTATAAATTTTTAATCTATTAATCATTTAGTGTTTTTTTTAAATCACATGATGCTTTCTCAGAAACATACTTTATAGAGTGGCAGTGAAAGAGTTAAAAAACCAGTATTGATGTGAGACGAAAGACATACAAAATAGTTTAACTGATTCTCTTTATGAGAAACCATTATAATATATGCCTCTGAACGAAAGAGATTATCTAGTGCATTTTGTGTTGATATAACAAAATATCCCAGACCCAATAATTTATAAACAAAAATTTATTACCTTACAGATCTGGAGAAGTCTAAAGTCAAGGTGCCAGCAGGTTCAGTGTCTAGTGCGGCCATTCTCTTCCAAAATGGTGCCTTACATGCTGCCTGGATTCTCAAAAGTCACAGAGCAGAATGGCAAGAGAGTTGAAAGGGGGCCAAACTTGCCCTTCTATAATGGCACTGATCCTACCCGTGATGTTGTAACCTGCATGACCTAATCACCTCTAAAAGCCCTACCTCTCAATACCATTACAACGGTAATTAAATCTCAACAAGACTTTGGAGGGACAAATATTCAAAACATAGCAGAAACTATAAGAAATATTATTTGAAAGTACAATAACAGGAATAATCAATGAAACAAATAGACCAACTTTGTTAAATCTCAAAGGAACTACAATATAAAGCAAAGAAAATGATGTAATAAGTCTATCAATATAAAATCAGAAACTAACACTACAATGGGAAAACCAAGCAAAGACTCAGCAGTCCTGTAAATACATGTACATGGCCTTAATTCACCCTTTAAAGAAAAGAAAATCTTCAGATTGAGTGACAGTTCCAAGCTATATTCAAGATAATACAAGACAAAGCAAGATCACCAAAACCAAAATTAATGCTACACAAGACCTCAACTATACAATATGGAAATATATTGGACTGTGCACAATGAAAATAAAGACTACATCTTCCTTTGGGGATCCAAGTAATTGCTGGGAAAACTGACTACATATTC